>JAECUM010023902.1:0-32003 GCA_016617855.1 Megalonaias nervosa | reverse complement strand
TTTCGTCCCCGTGTTTTAATGGTATCGTGTGGTAAAAACAGTATATCCGCTTGATGAACTTCATTAGGGACACTAACATCAAAATGCGCGTAATGAATTTTTTTAGGTGGACTTAGGAAGATTTGCCATATTGCCTGTCGTGCTAACCATGATGCAGCGACATTACGTGAAACTTTTGCTGCTTCGGCGAGTTTACTAATTGCTGCCTTACCTCTCCAAAATCCTCTCGGGGAATAATAAACAGATTCCATTATGATTGTTATATAATTAATTGCCAGCCCCTAGCACCAGTTTACCTTTCATAGCAGTTTTTACTAGAAAACTAGCTAATTTTTCTCTGAGAGATTTATTAGGTATAGAATTTAATGCGTGAATCAATTTCACATCGGCGAGATGTCGGCGTTGCAAATCTTTACTTTTATACGCGACATCATGAACGTAACACGCTTGATCAATCTTATTTACTGGATACTCTCCTGATTTTGGTTGATCTTGATCATCAAGTCGGATATCAAGACGAGTTCCAGGACCACAATAATTATATCCGGGTAAATGTTTCTCACCGGAATATTTAGCCCATGGAGTTCCTGGTAATTTTCCTAATGAAGCAGCGATATCACCACCTGTCTTTGTTGGAATAAACTTATATTTCTTGGTGCCACATTTCACACACTTGCCTGTAAGTGCACGTCTTTTATTTCTTGTTGTTATTGTCGTTAATTCAGTAGTATCGGTAGGTGCTCTGCATCGAACACAATATAGACTCATATTATTTATTATATGGATATAATTGACTTTTCTGCGACACGAAAACAAGAACCAGTAAAACACCATCCAGCGCTTCCGAATTCTATCAGAATGATTATAATAGGTCCGTCCGGAAGTGGAAAGACGCAATTATTGCTTAATCTAATAATGAGATGGTTGAAGTGGGATAAATTATATTTAGTAGCGCCATCTGTAGATGATCAGCGATGTTACGAAGTACTTAAAGATTTTAATGAAAACGCAAAATTGTTGCATGAAGACAATGTCATAGACTTTATTACTGATATTGATGAAGCGCCATCCGTAGATGATCTGGATGGATTCATTAATAATTTAGTGGTGTATGATGATGTTATGCTGGACAAACAATCAAATCCAGCTAGAATATTTTCACGAGGGAGACATAAAAACACAGACGTGATTTATGTTAAACAGCGTTATACACAAATTCCAAAAGTAATCAGAGATAATTGTAACGTTTTAGTTGTGTTCAACGGAGTAGATAATCATACGCTGCAAAATATTTATTATACTTGGTGTTCAGGCGACATGGACATGAACAAATTTAAAAATTTCTTTTCAAAGGCACAAGCTGCTCCCTTTGGTTTTGTAACGATAAATTTACACGATCCTAGGTCAAGATATCGCAACGGACTTGATATAATTTTTGGATAAAAATTATAGCAGCAGTAGAGCTGAACGACAAAAAATTGAATAACCCGCGAGTAAACGAAATCGCATAAAAATCTGAAAAAAAATACGTCAACAAAAAGTAACGGAAATGAGCTAACCCAAACGATTTATTATCCGTTTTTCAAACTATATGGTAATAATAAAAGTTAGGAGGTTCGGTTTATGTTATTGACCTTTTTTTTTCAGCCTCCTGTAGGAGCCTTATTTTTTATAAATAAGGTTTCAGCCAAGTGGTCTGTTCAGCTCTACTGCTGCTTGCCCGTTTGAGTCACAATGTCAGTAACATGTGTACCAGTTATTATTAGAATACAACAGCAGGTTAAAGAGTTAAGCTTCGGATACGATTTGACCTTTGACCACCATTGTGACAGTCGCATTGGATGCACGGCGCTGAAAGTTGCACCCCACACATCACATCGTCTCGGTGTAAGGAACATTTGTACCAATTATAATTCGAATATACCAACCTGTTCAAGAATTACAGCCCGGACACAAATTTGAGCAAGACGGACATACAGACAGACGCCACTAGCCATCACATAGTTCGACCCGTCTTAGGACGGGCGTATCATAAACAGTTATGCTTTAAAAGCTACATAATTAATTTACCCAGTTAAACTGAATATGCATGATATCTAACTCTATAAATGTTGTTGGCAAAAAAAAAAAAAAAAAATACATCACTAGATAAAGGCATGCATTGATTGGGAATGAAAATAGCGGTTATAACTGGTGACCAAGTTGATAACGTTACAAAGGATAACATTAAAAAGCTGAAACGAACAGGATGCTGATCCAATTACCATGTATGCCTATCTAATCACTAGGTGATGGCTTTTAAGATTTTGATATGTATGACGAAAAGTACCCTCGTTCATCCGATGAATAATCGTCTCCGAACTCGTGGACATTTCGCCAAGCATATCCCCCAAAACCTAAAATTGTAAAATTGGCTGGAGAAAAACACTTGGCTTATTATTTTCAGTTGCCGTTTTTGGCAAACCACATCTTTAGAAATGCTTCGTTTAAACGTATTTATTTTACATCGATTGCGAAATAATTTCCTACAATCTATATTAATCACTTTCACTCGCTTCCTGGGTAGAACCAGTACTAAGCAATATGGATTAATTATCTTTGCTCAAGGATAAATAACATCGCCACGGCGATGATCGAACCCACGACCTGTCGATCTGGAGTTCGAAGCTCTACCACTGGACCACGCATTCAACTCGACAAGGCTTGTTCTTTAATTATATTTTAATTATCTTCTTTGCTTGTAGAGATGTTAATGCTGGAGTCCAGCAGATGTAATGCATTTAGATACCAACTTTGAGAACAAGTTCAGACGTGATTTCTAGACATGATGTTCACCTACTTAAGTCATATCTTTCCAGACCTTACAACATAAACCGAGGTGCCACTCACGTAAACAACATCACGACAGAAAACGACGCAGCCACTGGCACTTCCACACAGATGCTGCTATATCGTAAGAAAATTTCAGACATTATGACATGAAAGGCACGGAGTTAATATTTTACAGGAGTCCTTTTTATCTGTGAGCGTTAATAGTATTTATGCTTTTATGAAAAAGTCAGTTTTCTATAGCACGAATTATGACTCGTGGTGGGTGGGGCATTTGTCGATATACAATATCTACTGTGGGGGGTGTCACTGTTCTATAAGGGTCCTTTCTCATCTGTTAGGTGTCATGGTATTATAGGGTTTTATGAAAAAGTCAATTTCCTATAGCACGAATTATGACCGGTAGGGAGGGGTCATTTTTCTATATAAAATTTTGGCCGGGGGGTAACTATTCTATGAGTGTCGATTTACTTCACTACACCTGCGGGAAATGTTACAAACTTCTGACTGATACATTATTTAACAATAGCACAGCTCTAGTGTTATCTCTGTCGTTATCAATAAGAGAAATAACTCCCACAGCTCGTGCATCAATACTTCCCCACCCCATTTTTCATATGAAATCTTTATCAGGAAAATTAGCTCGTCTTATCCGAAACGTGTACATTTCCTGCCTCACCCTCACCCCACCTGTCTGGTATAGGCATCTTTGATTGTAACCTAATACGTGAATGGTTGTTGCTGGTAACCCGATCAAAATATAGATCCATTAAAATCAACCTCTTGTTAATATATCTAATTTCTTTCCGTACTGTTAATTATCTGTAAATTGTAGGGGTATCTTCGTTTAGGATTCGTTCCTGTTTTTAAATTTTAATTTGTACGTACGTATTATTTATGTGCAGAACTCCTCCAACTTTTCCCATTGTGCCCAGTTTAAGGTATGGCACTTGGATACTTGGATAAACCTCACAACCGGGATTGATTTTCTGTGTGACTAAAATACAATATAGTATGTATCTTCGATAATAACTATAGGTTGCTCTGTAACTTCTGCTATATTAATTGCATTATAATAATAGCATTTTTGTTTCAAGAACCTTGGAAGTACATATTCCAGAAAAGATTATTCAATGTCCATATATCTGACACATTTGCATCAAAGATGCTTATCTTGTGAGGTATCCATTGTCACGGAATTGTATAAATCTCTCTACTTATTAACTACGTGTACTTGGGTTTCGTTTTTTGTGTACAACGATACCCGAGGGTGCTATTTGTATATTGTACATTATTTCGAAACAGTAAGTTCGGTTCATCCTATGCCGCACGTGCGAAGTGCTTTCGATTGGAAAAACCGACTTATTTCCAGTGCACAGACGATATAGGATTCATCGTCTGTGTATAAATGCCTCGCCGTAAAGTGATACCTTCACATTACGGAACGTTTTGTTAGTAAGCAGTCTACTTAGGGACTTGCACATCTTCAGCTGTAGAGGTACGTATTTTTTGTAATTTCTTATGTATATTATTTCTTTTGTATATTGTAAGTTACAGCTATTGTACTACTACGTTTATTTTTGTACATTTGCTTTGTTGCTTTGGCTTGCGTGGTATAATGCAATACTTTCTATTCTTGTTTGTGACTTAGCAAGAGATTTACATTAACAATATAAAGTTGCATCTTGTTAAGAAACGTTTAGTACCATAGGAATCCTATCGGACACAGGTTCACTTCTGAACCTGTTTATTGTTTTCTACTATTGTACGGATAATGTGATTCGTATAACCTACCGTACATAACGTCATTAGGTTTTATCCTATATGCCGTGTCATAAGTAGTACACGGTGTTGGATGTATTTTCAGCTGAGCAGGGTGTAGAGCTGACCAGAATGACCAGAGTGATCCCGGTGATCGTAGTCGTGGTACCAGTTATACAGCTAACCATATAAATTAACCACAGCAGCCGTAGAGCTGAGTGAACAATGTTCCTGGTAAAGTAGTAGGTGATCGGGAGTTACAGACCGGATTGGTGGGCGCTGATTGCTTGATTGACCAAGGAATTTAATGGTGGTCGGTGACTACATATAATGATGCTTGCTTGATTGACCAGTGTGACTGGTAGCCAAGTGTGATATTGACAAGAGTGTTTTTGTGTTACTCCATGCATGTAATCTTTTAGCCGTGGGCTAATTTTGGGGTTGTTATACCCATTGAGTAAAACACCCTTTATTTTCATCGTGTGAAATTGCTGTGATTTGTTCACCTTTGTCCTTGTACTGTGTAAGTTCATTTGTATTTATATTTGTTGCATTTTTAGCTTAGTGGGTATAATGTTAATTTCTCCAATATTTGGATCTTACACACGCACGAATTAATCAATATTCTTTCTTATTCAAATCATACATCAATAAACATTGTATTTGTGTCACCATCAGAAGTGTTCTGTTGTAAATCCGAAATCCCAACTGGGTTATCTTGTTACATCCATGCTCTTTTAATGCTTTAAATCAAATGTAGATGTTACAATAAAAAAGATTTTTAAGTTCGATTTATGTTCGTTGACTCGTCATTCAAAATTTTAAACTGTCCATGTCGAGGATATTTTTAAAACACGCGACCAAGACGGATTTTACTTCTCCAAAAGGGAACAAAACGAAGTGCTAGATATTAAAAATGTACTGATCTCTTTTCTCTCTCTCTCTCATCATCTGCCTTTTACATTTCCAGCAGCATGATGCTATTCTTCCAGTGCTTGTGCTTTATCTTACTAAGCTACCCAGGTCTGGAAATAAAATAACGCTGATATGAAGATGAAACCCCGACAGGTTCGACATACATACATACCTAATATGTAATACCTCTTCCTTCTGCTTGTACCATTTGAACAAAATAAATCAGAATTATCATGAAACCACACAATGAAATACTATTCGATAAGTAAAGTTTCTAAAATTATAGTCTGAGATCCTATGGCACTTTCCTAGTATGATTTTCCATCTTTTTTTAGTACATAATAAAACTTAGCACTATAACTATCTAGTCGCTACCATGTGACAACTTTGATGGGGATTTTTTTTAAAGTTTCATTTATATTATATATGAATTCTCGTCGAAAGCTGGCCCATGGGTTTTGTATATGTGGTTACATTTTTTGAAGAGAACCTTTCATTGATTTCTGCAGTCTCTTTCTTTCTAATCTTTCTAATAGTAGTTGTAAGCTAAGAGGCTGATCCTAAACCAAACGCGGATTCTAGATCAGAGACCCCCACCCCTCTACAAGAAATTGGAGACATCTAGATTTTTTTTTCATATTAAACAATGAAATATTATATAATATAGGTTATTATCCATCGCCAATAAGACATGTTGGATTTGATCTAAAAAACAGATTTTGTAAGAGATTTTGATTCAATAAAATCAGCCTCGAGCTATACTGGCATGAAACCTAAAATAATAAGCGATTATTTTTAAAAAAAGTTGGATATTATATATCACCAAAATATGGGTCAGTATGGTTATTTGCAACTGAAAATGATGAACGAATAAGAGATTGGTCAGATGATTTGATGACATTTATTGACAGTATGGTTGATATTTTATTTGATAATGATATTACTAAAGCTATACAAAATTAAGCATCCAATTATGTTTTATTTGACAATGATATACAAAAACAGATAATCACAACACAACCCCCATATGAGCTCCTAGATTGTCAAACAACATTCTAGCAAGTTCAGGGGCATTCGAAATATCCCCATATGAACACCTAGGTTGCAAACCGACATCCTAGAAGATCCGGAGGATACATATAAGGACTGCACAACCCCCATGTGAACCCCTAGATTGCCAAACGACATTCTGGAAAGTTCAGAGGGTAATTTGTACAGAATCAACCCCCATGTGAACCTAGATTGCCAAACGACATTCTAGGAAGTTCAGAGGGTGATCCGTACTTTTTATAGACGACACAACACAACACATAAACTTATCCTAAGAGATATATAAACTTATCCTAAGAGACGGCACATACATAAACTTATCGCAAGAGGTATATAAACTTATCCTAAGAGACGATACAAACATAAACTGGGGATTTACCTACGTCCAACAGATTTTGTACACTCTCTCCATGATAACCCCGAGTTGAGTGCAAAAGTACACCAACCACGTGGTTACATGGTGGGAGAGTATATTCTTTCTGTTGGGGTTCGCACCCCCCAATTAAAATTTTTTTGGTAATCTAGAACCATACCCACCGACATATGCCAGTGATGGGAATCGAACCACAGACCTTCCGTACTAGAACATTCCTGCACTGAGCTATGAAATCCGATTACGTATGTTTGAGAAATTATTATATACTTACCAGTCACCTGATCGTGAATAGCATTTTATTTTTTCTGATCTTGAATGGCATTTCATTTTTCTGATTCTGAAAAACGTTAAACTGAAATCCTACATTTGTACAGAAAAACGAAATCTATGAATATATTACCGTCTATTTATACAGAAAAACTTAGCGGCTGTGCGGCTGTGTATATTATAGGCAGGAGACTCTGCAGTCTGAAAATCAATAGGTAGGTTTTTACGAAACCTGCAAAGATTCAGGGAATTCCGTTTCAATACGGCTTTAGAAACAGACAGACAAATACACCTGGAAATCAATTAACAGACAAAATGAACTCACTAATAAGCCTGGAAATCACCAGCATCGCTTTATTACAGACAGTCTGATAATCAATACAGTGCATTCGTACCAATCTATATTCGACAATCCAGATATGATTATTAAACAAGCTGGAACGGTATTATCTCCCTTCTATAATGCCCAAGTGCTAAAGTATTAATTCCGTCTTTACAATATCCTTTATCATCAAAATTGCTAAGTCCACGTTTAATAATCGTATTAGTTTCAAGCTTATGAAGATTCGTTCTAATGACATTTGTCTTAATAAAACTTATATTATCATTTAGTGCTGCTTTAAAATCGTCAAAATCCATCTTTTTCGCATATCCTCGAGGAATACCTTTTGCTTTTTTTTTGTAAGTTTATTGTCATCTAATATGACAGCATACATCTTACTCTTTAGTCCAAAAAACTCTTTCACCGACACAAACATAAACTCATCTTTCATTTTACCAATAACTTTTATTCGTATTATCATTAAATCCACTACTAGTCGGATAATCAGATAAATCAAATAAGTCACGATGTTTATAAATATTTTCATAGACATCTTCACATTTTATATTATAAACTAGCGAATCTGTATCAGGAAATAGCAACTCTGAATCTGGCCTCTGCTTTTTAGTAAATTATAGTGAAAATTATACATCAGCCACTTTGATATATCGAGTAGTACAGCCGTACCAACATAAATCAGTTTATTTAACTTTAAATTTGTCTTTCGTCGTTGTATTGCAACAAGATTTTCATTAAATATTTTCATGCTGACAAAACCATCATCGTTAACTAATTTATTTCTGCGATTTATATCATTAACAATTTCTATCGAAACTCGCTTTCTAATAATCTCCATTGTCTTTCCAAAAACGGAGTTATTCATTAATTTTAAAAAGTTTTTCTCAAAGTCGGTCTTAGCCACAGTACGACGTTTGGTATTTAAGTCAATATAATTTGATATCCACCTCGACTGAATAAATTTTAGCACATGATGGACTTTTTTTCAGAATTAGTCCTGTATCTGCTACTTGTTTTAAATTTTTTGTAATGTATCACGCAATTTTTTTATTTATCAAATTTGGAACTAACTTATTTACGGTCGAATTCTTTGCTGTTGTCATGGCTTGTTGCTCGGGTGATAGTAAACTGTAATCTATCATCATCGACTCTGCACAAAATGGGCAGTCGTTGTGTAGATCATGCAACGAACTAGGCTAATATAGATCAACTTCAACAAAATAATTGACATCGGAAAAATCTTTTTCAGTTTCTTTAAGAAATTGATCTGGAGATATCCAATGAAATCCACCGCACGGCATTGGCTCTGACATTGCATACCCGTACAAATTGGCGCAATCAAGATAAATAATATAACTCGACGGAAGATTTTTATCATAATTTTTAAAATATTTATTATTAGCTATTGCATATTTTTTTGTTATAACACTAATTCCGCCGCGAATACCTTTTTTCAATAAAATTAAATATATCGACGTCTTTTAAGAGATCTAATTCTATTTTGCTTGTTTTTAGTAGAGCGTCCCACGACAACCCAGGAGCAGAATAATACCAACAAGGATCTAGTCCATAATTGCTGTAGCTTACCCGACGAAAACTTTCAAAAAAACATCTGCTAGCAATAAAACATCTGTTTTCAAATATATATCATGATATTCACCAAATGTTTTACAACTAAATTTATTCCAAATATTTTGTGCATATTTGTATTCGTCGTCTGACACATCTTCACCTTTTAGCTGCGAGTAAAATTTGTCTTTGTTAGGCAGAGAAGTTTCATCAAATCTGCACCAGTCGTCGAGATACTCATACGAAAAGATACCTTTTTTGTCAGATCGACATAGTTTTCACCAAGGAACTTTGCAGATTATTAAAAGTGCTACAAACTTTTACAAGCTCATCTAATGATGCTGCCATAAACCATAAATTGCAGACTATCAATGAAACCCAATTTTCCGAGAGTAAGTGACATATACTTTTCAAAATTATTTGGAATACATTTTATCTTATTATTTAGTTTTAGTTTAGATTTAATTTCCTCATTGCCAAAAGCTTCTACAATGATATGACTATCATAGCCACGAAAGTTATGTAAAACGACAGGCATAAACTTTGGTGCATGAAATTTTAAATTACAATTATTATGAGCTGCCCAACGATACTGGCCAGTTAGATGACAGTGATCGTGCACTTTATCACGGACTCCGTTGGAGTCTACCAATAACTTCTCGCAAATATGACAATCAACCGCTTCGTTAAATTCAAGTTGTTGTTTAGACGTTATTTTCATTGGAGCTGTCTTAAATAATTTGTTAGAAATTTTATTAACATCATCTATCAGATTTTTTCATAACCATACCGCCGGACTTTCAGATTCACTATCTTTACATCTATATAACTTTATTGAACATGAAAACTTAGCGTCGACGCAACAAACTACTTTCTAAGCTACTCCGCAAGGAACATGTTGCTGTATTTTTCTTGTACTTGATTTATTAGGATTATTTTCAGCGCCAGCTACTGGAACGAGTAAATCCGCATAAATAGCGAAAGGTATATTTAGCTTATGATCATAATTTTTAAATTTTAAGACTTTTTCTTTTTCGCCGGGCATAGTTATTCTCTGAACGTTGATACAGTATTTAATATGTTCCTGTAGTTCTCATTCTTAGAAAAACCCTGCATATGTCTGTAACATAAATATTTCTTTTTTTATTTTTATTATACTGTCCGCCAACTAAACCGTTAAAGTTTTTTTATCCAAACGTAATGTCCTTTATAAAATAATAAATTTATTGTCTTTTGTGTAGCAGTCTCTGAAATATATCTTGGGTAAACATTTTCTCGCTCATCTAGTCCGAAAACATTTACTAAAATATTGTTTTGTTTTTCAAACTTTGATATCTGATTTTCTGCCACTGGAAACGTTATTCCGTTAAAATCTAGTTCGCCTTTGTATGGCAAATACTTTTCAATTCGGTCACTGTGGTCACTCTGTGGATGTCTCTCCGACAAAATTGACCAACGAAAACATTGATCGTCGCTGTTTGTGACATTTATGCAGCATTTTTTGTTTTTATTTTTTTTTTTTGGAAGATCAACATAAGACCTACCTCGAAGTATGTTATATTTTGCTGTATGAATTAAAACTTCCTTTATCATTTCAAATTTCCAACCTGACCCAGATGAAGTAAATTCCTCCAATTTTGTATTTATTTCTTGCTGTATTTCATCGGCGACAGAGGAAATATTTGTTCCAGTTAATATTTTTCATGATTTAGCTGTTAAATATGGCTCAGAAATTTCTTTGTCGAAACTTGTATTTTCAAAAATTATATCAAGTATATCTTTTTCGATTACATGTAATTTTGATAAAATCATATGATACTGAACTATTAGTTTGATACTTTTGTGAGCTGTAAGTTCCTTAGATATAACAGGTTGTAAAAGATGATATAAATTTGTAGAGTTAAAATTTGCTAAAACATTTTGAACATCAAATTTGTAACTGTTGTCGTATCCTGAGAATGCACTAGCAATTTTTTTCTGCTTTGATAATGCTCTTTTTAGCAATATCGCGCAATTTTAACATTATATATAGTATTTTTATATTTCTTTTTATTAAAATTTACGGAAAAAAATCGATTAGAGATATAAAATCCCTATAGTATAATGACAGAAATTTTGAGATATATCAGAACGACAGCGGAAGAGCAAGAAACTTATTATGTTCATCAAAAGTACAACTTATATGCTGGAAATGCACTTGGTTCGGTTATTTGTATAAAATCTAAAACATCGGTAGGAAAACCAACTCCGGCTGGTATGATAATTTCAGTAAAAGGAGATGATACAGATATCACCGAAATTTTCAGAAAAGATTTTATTTATAGTTTGTTTTGCGAGGACATTCCAGAAGGTCAGCGAGTCTATCGAGTAAATAATTCAATCAACGATGACAATATTGAGAATTTAGCTTTACAAAATGAGTTTCAACCTCATAAAGTATTTGATCTATACGAAGCTAATGATCGCGGAATTATCCGGCATATAAAAACTAAAAAAGTTGTTGGTTTTATGCAAAACACTGGATATTTGAATGTAATGGTACGTACAACTAAGACTGACCATGTTTTGTATAAAGCTCATCGTTCTGTGTATGAAACATTTAATGGCGTTATTCCAAATAATTTAGTTATCGATCACATTAACAAAATTAAAACCGACAATCGTTTAGAAAATTTAGATTTAGTTACACAAAAAGAAAATACTAAACGTGGTATAGGTGGCGGTAATAATTTTAAAAATCCTAAAAGACCAATTGTTTCAACAAATTTAGAAACTGGAGAAAAAATGAAATTTAAATCAATATCAGCTGCCGCAAAATATCATGAAATTAATTCTCGTGCAGTAAAATTTATTGCAGATAATATATCCAAAACAGCAATGTCAATGTTAACCTTCGACAGATTTAGTTTTAAATATGACGATCAATGATGTTTCTTAGCTCGGTTTTAGTAAGACAATTATGTTCAAAAATCAAAATATCATCTTTATCAAATTTTAATGTTAAAAATGAACTTTCATTAAGTTTTTTTTTTTTTTTCTGCCGTTGTTAGGAGAATTTTATCAGACTCGCCTTGGATTATATTTACATTAACCAAATATGCACTATAACCCGACAGACATTTTCGAACTGCTTCGGCTAGTTCTCTGTTATTTAATATATTAACTTTCTGATGATATTTAACATCGGGAGATTTCGTTTCGCTAGACATTATAATTATAAATTA
Organism: Megalonaias nervosa; assembly: GCA_016617855.1. NCBI lineage: Eukaryota > Metazoa > Mollusca > Bivalvia > Unionida > Unionidae > Megalonaias > Megalonaias nervosa. Next base: position 19,672 of record JAECUM010023902.1, on the reverse strand, counting down.
GATAAAAGTATATTATAATATGAACTTGATGAAAAGACTTGCTGATATATACGCGGGAGATTTTATCTCTAACGACACAATTACAGCAAGTTATACAATCACTAACAACAAAGTCACCGATAAATTTTCTAGCTATAGCGAAGATGATATTTTGTAAAACAACGAGTCCGACGATGAAGTAGTTACTGTCGCTGACAGAAAAAAATTACAGCAGGCCGACAACTGGACGATATAATGTTAAGTATCACATTGCAAAAAAAAATAATAAAATTTAATTTGACAGTTACCGAACAACAAATATTCTGGCAGCTTAACCAACCTTTTTTAAATATAAAAATAACTGGCCATCAAAGAAATATAAAATATGATTTTATTTTCGTTAAAATATGTAATTTAATGCCAGTTGATAATGCAAGAAAATTATATTTGATTTCGTTATGTAAAACTATCAAATGTAAATCTGTACTTGTAAAGTACGAACAAATTTATAATAACATTATTGTATCGACTTAGTTGGCACCCAGCTATTAAATTTATCACTATATCCTCTCCATTTAACTAAACTTTTGTTACCGCGTCTTCGGATAACTTTTTTCAATAACAAATACGTCTTGGGAAGTTTTCTGAAGTTCCTGCTCGTAAAAACTACCAGTTATAGGTTCACCTAATACATCTTTTAGCGCGTATGTTACTGGTATTGTTAAAAGTACTTTATCAACAACAAATACTTCTTCGCTCCAGTTTGGAGTAAATCCTTTTTCAAATGTTTTTTTCGTTAAAGAAATTTTAACTCGATCACCAACTTTAAATTTATGTCTTCGATACATGTTTTCTTTCGCCAATATCGGAGTTTTAATTGCGTCATCTGGCGACATTTTAGTGGTTCGGTGTTTCGTGTTATTGTATTCATCAACAATGTTTGGTAAATTATCAATATATTTATTTGCATTTTTAGCTGATAAATACGTATGGATTTTTTCGTTTAGTGTACGATTAAATCGCTCGACGACAACGCTTTTACCTTCGTTTCCTGTAGCATATTTTTTGATGTCATTTTGGAGCAAAAACTGCTCGAACTTTTAATTAAAAAATTCTGCTTCATGATCAGTCCAGATTCTGTTTGGTTTTCTTTCTGCAGTTGTTATTATTTGTTTTAGCGCATCAGTTATTCACGTTTCTGTCTTGTCTGAAACTGGCACACTAAAAGCATATTTACTAAAAACATCTATGACATTAAAAAGATATCTTCTGTTATCGTTAAATTCAGCTAGATTTGACACATCTACTAAATCTATCGCCCAGATATCGTGAACCGCCTTTGGTTTCGGCAATTTGCCAATTACTTTATGTATGTCTATACCTGTTCCGATTATTTCTCTGTTGTTACATTGTTGACAGTATGTGACAATTTTATTTTGCTCGAGACATAAATCTCTGTCAGAATCGCACTTGCATATCATTATATATGTTCAGATTTATAATAATATTTGTTTTCAGATTTATAACAATAATTGTTTTCAGATTTGTTTTCAATCGTCTACTAAAATAAGGTCCCTGACAACGTCAGTACATCCAGCTCCAGACAATTTCCTCAAAAACATACTTTTTCTTTTTCCACAAATTGCGCAAAGACTTTTCAGCATCATCCTGTTGTTCTTTGTTTTTTCTGTTGTTTCATTGATATTTTCAGTTTTAGTTTTACATTTGAGACAATATGTTAATATTATATATTTGTAATTTAGATAAAATTGGCAAACTTATTTATAATTTTGTGCAATCTCATCATTAGTGTGAGAAGGATGCTTGTCAAACTGTAAAATAAATTTTAAAAAATTGTAATCCGATCCCCTGACGTTGTCGGGGGATTTAGACATCTGTTTTATAAACATCACGCAATAATATCCACAAGCTGATGTTCCAATAGGTTGAAGTTGATTGGACGAGTAATTAATTATTTTATATCTGGACATATACTTTTTTATTCAGTCACTTGGAGGAAGTCCAAACGAGTCAAAATAATTGTTCTTATAAACTGCTTCCCAATGTGTACCAGATACATCGTTGAAATCTTGTATATTTATCACACAGGAACCACCCAGAAAATCACAAGTGATTTTCCCAGCAAGTTCATCTTTGGAATAAACTCCTTGGACATTTTTTACTTGTTTTAGCTTATCAAGTATATCAAAGTTACTTAGCGGGGCCGTGTTCCCGGTAATGTTAGTCCTCGTCCTATTCCCAGCAGATTTGGCTATAGACTTCCCGCTAGTCCCGCTCAAAGTGGAGCTATTGGAATAAATCCTCCTTTGGTTGTTCTTCGACGTCGCGGTGTCTTTATTTTCGTTGTTGTTTTTCTTCGTCGTGGCGTTATATTTATCAGTCACATAAAATTAAACTGAAAGTTTCTTTATACCACTGCCCTCAACTGCTTTTATCGTTGCGCCAGATATTGCTCCAGACGCTGCTGCTAGTCCTAATGTAGATAACACCGGCAAAATTTTAGGCAATAACGTTCTGGCTATTACTGATAATGCCGGACCAAAGAAACCCCCTTGTTTTGACATTGCTGTTATTTGTGTGGCACTTAAATTTAAAACAAAAGGTTTGCCGCGGTTACACTTATTTATTTGCTTTTTGGTTAACATTAATTTCGTTAAAGTACTCTTGGAAATGTCAGGGTTGATTTTTAATGATACCTGCCTCTGCTTTGCAACAGCAGCTGTTAATTTGTTTAACTTGACCATCAGTTAAATATATTTCTTTTACAATATATTTTGTCATCTTATATTAAAGTTACAGATTAAACTTGAAGTTTTTTCAAACTTGTACTGTCATTTTGCCTCCAACATAATCAATCGTAATAAATTTGTCGCTGATCACTAACGCGTACACGTACAACTGCGCTACTGGAACTGCTCCTAATGTCCAAGTAATTTCAATATCAGCTGTGCTGTCGACAGCTCGCTCACTATGTTTACTAACATCAAAACAAAATATCGGATAAAGTGTAAGAAATTCCTCTACTGACATCTGAGATCCGTCTCCAACATCCTGATATTTTTGCACTGCGTCGAGCAGGTACATGTAATATTTTTATTAGCGTCATCTCCAAAATTACATTCTATTGCTCGTTCTGGATATTGCTTTGAATTTAGTCTAGCATGTATTCGTCTAACATCGGCATTATCAAATATTGCGTTATTTTGTTCTTGGTTACCACGTCGCGCTTGACGTTGAAATACAACAAATAATTGCCTCGGCAGTTGTTCACTTGATGTTGTTGTAATTCGCCATGTGTAGTCGGTGGTATTTGGAACAGCTGTTTGATATATTTTATGTTGCTGAAAATTAAATCTGCTTTAGAGTTTATCAAGTGTATTATTTAATTCTGACATTCTAGTGATTGATGGTGTTACTCTTGGCATCCACAGCGCAAGTTTATTTATGATAAACTGTACGTCAGCTCCGCCAGCCTGAAATAAACAGTCGTTCTGTTCTGATCGATCTAAAATAAGTGTATGTTTAACTTCACGAAATACTTTATTGTAGTCGCGACAAAAGGTAATTACTGTACTTAACGGTAATATCATTGTAATTTGACGTGATGCTGCTGCAAGTGCCTTTCTTCTGGTATCACCTTCATTATAATGTATATTTTTTTTGATTGTAGGAAATGAGTTAATAATCAAATTCAACATTTCAGTGCCGGTTGCAGCCGCACTTGGTGGTGTTATACTAAGATTATTGCAAATTGCAGTAAGTGAAATTCTTGTAACTGCATCACCAGCGTCTGCACCTGGTTCGACTAAACCTAGCGCAATAGCATTAGCAATTCGAAAATTTCTTACAGTTTCAGCATCTGCATTGGCATTAGCTCCATCCACTAAAAGAGGTGGACCTCCGGTTGAAATTTCAGATGATGCCATAAAACCAGACCCACCACTTCCGGTATCATGAAACCACATCATATTAGTTGCAGTCGATCTGGAGTAATCATCGGAAAACGAAATAATATTTAAGATTGTACTTGCAACTTGTGGGTGACTTGAAATACCCTCAACAGTTTGATTGGCCAGCTGATATCTGGCACTTTTAAAAAAAACACCAGCCATCATTTATAAGAGCTGCTTCTGTGTTAGCTGCAATTGCAACAGGTACATTAGCTATTGTCATAATCTGGCCGCAAACTTCCAATATTGCCTTGTGAGGTAATAAAAATACATCTTCGTCTCGGGTGTTAAATGTTCTAACACCAGCTTTATTTGGCTCATTAGAATTTTCGTCGAGATACTCAATATATTCAAATTCTGTTACGGTGTTGTCGTTGTCATACGTTTCTGATAAATCGAGATAATTTTTGACAGACATTTTTTTATTTATTAGATTATATAATTTTCATTCATGGTTTTCTAACGATAACAATTTTCTGACGGTAACAATTTTATTGCGGCCCTGTTACTTTAGAAATTAACTTTTGTATAATCTGCTCGCCCTTTGGTGATAAAAGCTTTTTGTTGTTGTTATCATAGCACGTTGAGTTTCTTTTGTTGGAGCGATTTCTGATATAACTTGCTTGATTGTTGGTGGTGATCCACTTTGTGGATTGCCTTTAATTTTATCAGCTATTTCTTGTCCCACCGCAGTTGCAGCAGCAGATGCGGCACCAGCTGCAAAAGCTTTTGATGCGTCTAGTGGAATTGCTGCAACTTTATGCGCTATTCCCGGAACATTTTCAATAATTTTAGTAAATATATTTCCCAAAAATCCACCAATAATTTTTCTTCTGTAAAATTGTTTTTGTTTCATTACATCTGAGGCTGCATAAAACGACATCGATTGTGCGCGCCTACGCAACGCGGAAGTGTAAATAGTAAGTAACAACCTCGTTATTCAGATCCAGCTGTCGTCCAGATTGATCTGTCAACTGCATATTTATTGCTGTTATTTGATTTTCAACATTCAGCGGATAATAAATAAATTGCCGCGGACTAATTTGCATGAGCGATCCCGGTGGAACATCTGGTGAGAAACTATATATCGTTTGTCCTTTACTACCCTGAACTGATTAAGATCCAGATGCAATGGAGCAATTTAGCTATATTGTGTTTACCTCGGTTATATTTACCGGCAAATCACCATCATACGTTATAGTTTGTTCTGTGGTTGATCTAAATTTCCTGTTAGTAAATCTAACCAGTGACGCTATGCTTTTTGCTGATGAAAAATCTACTTCAAAATTATTTTTTAATGTTATTCTGGTGCGTAAAGTATTATAATTTGGTGTTAGCTCAAAATTGTCAGCGACTCCTGTATCTACATATGTTATTAATTCGCGTATCGTCTTATTTAAACGGGTTATGTTGTAGGCTCCTTGCGGAATTTTAATTAACCAACTAGCGCCATTATTAAACTTAAATTCATCATTGACACCAGTTTTCACGTTAGCCATGGAATGCCAACACGTACAGAAAATTAGTCCAATTTCATACTGTTTTTCAGTATCAAGTTGTACCGGTGGAATATAATTTACTGAAGAAATTGCGTTGTCTTTCGCGTTGGCTGTCGCGGCCGTACTAGAGTCTAGTAATAAAGGTTGTTGACATTGTTATTTATTATATTTTATAAAATTAACATTTACAAAATTAACATTTACAAAATTAGGTCGCCATGTAAAGTTTCATATTCATCAGATGTTAATAAATTTTCCGATCTTAAATGATCAAGTATGTCAATAATTTCATTGTCAATTTCAGCGCCAACATTTCCAGCTTCCTTTGATGATATCAGCAGCATTAATCTGCCAATCATTTCGGCAGTTGATGTATATATTTTTACACCTGTCCCAGTTTTTTTACTCAGATTTTTCAGCTCTCTCTAAGCGACGTTTATCAAAATGATCAAACAACATTTTAAAATCCCATCCTTCTTTCCGAGGTTTCCGACCTCTAAATTTTTCTGCGGCATTTTTAAAAACACTAGCAATAACACCATTTCTAGCTTTTTCAGAAAATTCTCTAATATATTCTATTGCAGCTGTATCAATTTTAGCGTAAGCTTCTGCATCTTTTCTAATATAATCTAATTTTTTTTAATAAGATCGTTATATTTATCTTCGCTCCATTTATTAATATTATCAACATCAGAAATATCATAATCTTTCATAAAATCCAATTATTCTGTTGCTACTATTTCTTATTTTACTACTTGTTTCATACTTTCCCGATACTTTTCAGCCTCTTCGAGCGATCTTTTTAGATCTGCTTCTCTCATTAAACTACCTTCCGCTAACAGCTTTTCAGTATAATCTATTCTTTCCTCATCTAAATGTTTTGCTTCAGTAGTTATACTACTAAGGTTATCATTATGTTGTATGTTATTTTTTATATTAATAATAACTCGCTTATAAAGTCCAGCAATAATTGAGTGTCGTTATAATTTAATACTTTCTTTGTATCTTTCATTATCTGATACTACGTCACTAGCATGTTTTTCATTTTCTTGTATCATTTTCGTTAGTTTTCTAATATTTCATCAGCGTCGAAATCATCTTTACGAATATTATGTAATCGAATATTTTTAAAACCATATTTTTCGTTAAAAGATTTATATTCATACTCTTTTATTTTATCATTCATCTTTCTTCGATCATCATTGAATCTTTCTCTTTCTGTGATTTCTTGCTCTTTTCTAAGAGATTCTCTTCTAGCTTCTTCTTCCTCCTACCAACTCTTTTCTTTTTGTTCTTCAATGTTTTTTTCTATATCTTCTAACTTTCTCCTAATCGGCACAACTGTTAAACTTGCTAATTTTCGTTCACGTTCAAGTGGATTATTGATCAGACGATCTATTGCAGCTTGTCTAGCAACAGGATTAAGAATATGTGCTGAAAGTTCTTCAGCTAATCTTTTTTTTCCTCGTCAGATCTACCAATAATTTTTTCCGGTAGCTGCGTCTTGTTGTTCTTTAAAAATACCAACTAAACCTTTTTCCTGTATTCGCTTAAGTTCTTCTTCTGACAGCGGCTTAGTTTCGGGTTGTTTTCCAAGTAGTGCCTCAGTAACTGGTTTGAGAACTGTCGCTGCTGCTTCTGCGGCAACTATTTGTCCACGTCGTGCTTGTTGTACTTGCTGGTTAAATACTGCTTGAGATTGAGCAAGTTTTTTTTAGATCTTCTATATGTTTTCTGTATTTTGCTCGTTTGTCCATAATTATTATATAAACTTACTGCAGATAATTTTCAATACAACAACGAAACATTTCAGTTGGATTATGTGTTAGTTTATCAAATAAGAAAATGTTATATTTATCCGCTGTCGCTTTATGATATAATTCAATAAATTTATCTTTTGTTACGTCACCACATTGCTAGTTTGCAATACTTCTAACGTCAACATTGTCCAGTCCCGGAAATAATATGAAACAACCAGTATTTCGCCGAATAAATCTGTCAACATTATAAACACCTTGGGCTAAATAAACAGAATTACATTTCTTATTACGCGACAGTGAAAAATATGATCTTATTTTATTCATCTCTTCATTATTTAACGGAATATCGTCAAAAACTAGTATCTTATGTTCGGACGAACCAAGTTGATTAACTGGAACAAGTTCTTCTGGTTGTTTGACAATTAAAAAAATCTTCACCAGCATCAAGATCATCACGAAGTTTGTTATTTTAGTCGTTAAGCAGCTCGTAGTTATCTTGCTGTGGATTAATTGTATAAATATAAACTCGATCGTAGTTAAAATTATCGCCCAGCAGTAAATTCATAAGCAAATTTGTTTTTCCCAGTCCAGTTCGTCCAACAATAAGATAATGACAATCTGGAAGTTCATTGCTATGTTTATGTTTCACCAGCCACTCTGTATCAAAATTTAATATCGACGATTTTGCCATTATTTGTTATATATTTTATGTTATATTAAACTAACTAATGTTAACAATTTTATGTTATATTAAATAAATAATTAGCTATTAAACAACATTTGGAACAACATTAGGAGATTCATCGGCTGTAAGTACAATAACAAACGGAACTGTTGATTTATTCGGATATTTAAAAATCTGGTGATAAAATGACAGGAAACCTGTCCATGTCAAATCAGCGAGTAATAGATTTAGAAACAGATTATCCGCCAATAAATCTTGTTAATACACAAGCTGTTAGTTATGCACAACTAAAATTCGTCGACAGTAATAAACTAGATAAATCTGGCGGAACTTTATGCGGCAACTTAGATATGTCAGGAAAAATATTTATAAATTTAGAGACTGGATATCCACCAGCAAACTTAAATCAAACTCAAGCGGTGAGTTATACACAACTAAAATCCGTCGACGATAATAAGTTGTCACTGACGGGCGGACCTTTAAGCGGTAACTAAGATATGTCAGAAAAAAAAAATAATAAATTTGGAGACCAGGTATCCGCCAGCAAACTTAAATTATATACAAGCGGTAAGTTATTCACAGTTGAGGTATGTGCATGATAACAAACTTGATAAAATCGGCGGAACGGTTATAGGCAATTTTAACATGTCGAGTAAAAAGAAATATAAATTTAGAGACTGCATATCCGCCAGAAAACTTAAATCAAACACAGGCTGTAGGTTATGCACAACTAAAATCTGTTGACGATAATAAACTTAACAAAACCGGTGTCACAATGACAGGTAACCTTGCAATGATTAATAACTCAAAAATAGCTGGACTGCCAACAACCTCACCACAAGCCGATGCTGATGCTATTAGTTATGCTCAGTTAAAGGAAGAACTTACCCCATATTTTAAGAAATCTGGTGGACCAGTAACAGGCAACATAAACTTGAGAGGCAAAAAAATAACTACGACATATGTTCCAGTTAACTATAATGATCTGACAAATAAAGCTTATGTTGCTAGTCTGTCTAGTGGTATAAAACGAACTAAAACTAATGTTGGATATATTCCAACATTTTATAAAGCAACTGACAACCGAGCCGGTTTGAGGTGAGCGCATCAGCATATTATCCTGAAAATTATCCTTATTACGCTTTCTCTGATAGACATGAGGTGACGACCAACGGAGAAGTTGAAATTTTTTGGATTAAAATTAAATGTCCTACTGAAGTTGCTATTTGGCAATTTCATTTGCGCGGCAGATTAAACTCTAGTATTGGTCGAATTTATAATTGGCAATTGGAAGGACCAAAAAATGATATCGACTGGACAACATTATATAGTACAACAGACACTTACATTTCAACAACACAATATTTTATAATCCCGACAGAAAATATTGTTGACAAGAATTTATATTTTCGAGTTAATGTTTTTTGCTGCTGAACATCCATTTCTGGAACTAACAGCATTTCAAATATATACACGTGATGAACAAATTTAATCTAATGTTATAAAATAATATCAGAACAAATGTTAACACAATCGTTTACATACGTTGCGATAGAATTGTATGATTATATTTTTAACCCGAGAAAAGATGTTGGAGATGATTTACTAGCGGCACGTGCGATAAATACCTTTAAAAAAATTTCAATTCCAATGATAAACTCTGCATTGTCAGAGGAAGAAAAAAGTTTTGTTCGTGTTATGTATATGCGGGAACCACAACTAAAAGAAGCAATAGAAAATTCAAAAGCGACAAGTAGTTACAATTATCCTGATGATTGTCTAGAAGAAATTAAACAAGTTGAAATTATATTTAAAAAAATATTGCTCGAGCTTGATTTTGTAAATTTGGATTTCATAATAAAATCGGACTCAATAAAAGAAGGGGCATATGGTGAAAGAGAAGATATTAAAAGACTAGTAAACGATAGCCATAATATTCTCGACAGACTAGCGGAATCGGTGATAATGGGAATAAAAAGAAACAAGAAATTGTATAATAGTTTTTCAAAACGAAACATTTTTAGGTATCTCGGTATGTACTATCACGACAAAGAAACCCTATTAAAAATCGTTGCTATAACACCAGACACCGAGTTAATTATTAAAGTGTACGCAAACGCTATTTTGCCAATGATACGTAAAAAAAGACCCAGAATTTGATCCGATTATTGTTGACAGGTCTCTAAAAATAATTAAAGATTTTGACAATGAAATTAGTGATCTTAATGATGCTGAGCGAGAAAACTTTTTTATAAAGTCAAACAAACAAAGTTGGAAGTAAATGTTGATTCCTATTACGACACAAGTGAAGAAAATGATATTCCATTACCATCACTTCATCGTTCTAGACAATTGTCATTACGAAATTATTACAATGAAATTGAGAAAATATTCACATACCCATACAGATTGTTATCGGATGAAATAGTCTCTCTTTTAAGAATTACTCCCGTTGCACCTTTAGATGTGGGATTATTAAGAAAATAAGCGCTCCAAAAATTAATGCTAGGAAATTTCGTTGTCGCATATGCAATTATCAGACAACATCTTGTTCTCAAAAATTACACGTTAGATCAAATAAGCTTGGTATTAGGGTATATTGATAAAACAGAAAGCGATTACAGTAATTTGGTGAATAAAACAGATTTGTATGCGGTTGAAGTAGGAAATACTTTTGACTCATACGCTTGGTTAAAGAAAAATGAGGTACTAACAGATGAACGATATAAGGATACTTCGTCAAATGTTTATGACAAGTACAGAATTTTTATAGCTGAACCTACTAATAATAAATTTCGTAAGTTTCTTGATTCAATTGCTGGTGCCAGAACTTTTGTCTTTGTACAAAATATTGCATAATGAAAAAACATATCATCGATTTCAATCATATTTCAGAAGAAATTCCAAAACAAGATGTTGACGCACTAATGCAATATTACAAATTTTATCACAAAAACCTTTGGTGTGTAAAGGAATGTTATAAATACTACCGTAGAATACTTCGAGTAATATCATATTTGCCATTGTTAATGACTAGCTCTGGTATAATCTCAAGCGGAGCATTATTAAATCCGTTTTTGTTAATAATATCTGATGTCGGTGTCTCTCTTTCATCACTTGTAAAAAAAATTGAACCTAAACTTGAAACAAAAAAAAAATTCTTGTACAACAGCAAGTATCACTTACAAAAAAATACTTTATCAAATACGATCTTATTTGCGAGGTGTAAAATATGATATGGGCGATTTAATACGCGAGTTTCGTATTATTGACAGTATGTTAACGGATATCCTACCAATGAAAGTCAGCAGGTATGAAAAAGATTATCATAAAATATGGTTACAACAGTAGATGTTTAGAAAAAATCTAGAGGTCTCCAGTATTTTTTGTAGAGGGGTGGGGCCTCCTCTCCAAGGTCGAAAAGAAATTCTGGCCACTCCAATAAAATATTTTTAGTTTTATTTTGAGCTGAAAATGACTCCTCAATAAAATTATAAAATAGAAAGTTTTATATGAGAATTCTCTGTTTGGTTTAGGATCTGCCTCTTAGCTTACTACTATAGTTCTATTTTGTTTGGGGCTCTTTTACCTTACCACCCTCTCTATGAACTGATTTTTCTTCCAGTTCTGGTCCAGACAGAATTCAAATTAACGGTTCTTTAAATAATTGATCTCATTCTCTCTTTCTGTCACTGTTTCTACCCACCCTCATGCTCCGTCTGTTTCCCTTTCTTTCTCATTATTGCATGGACTGGTTTGTTGTCTGCTTTCTTTATAAGCTTTTGGCTGCTTTTGAAGCTTATCCAATTCCCGCCTGTTCAATCACTATAAATGTACCAGTTTGTCCGTATTATTTGTTACCTATGTTTGCTGGAGATACATTGTATATCCTCGATACCTTTTGAAATTATGTTAGGTTAGTATTTCCTTGTGGTTTGACGTAGGAAAATGCAAAGCCCTTAGAAAATGAACATAAGTCTAATGTTCTGAATACCATAAATGTACACTATACTTGAAAACTATTAGAAAATGAAACGTTGAGTTGTAAATGTATGATATAATACATTATCAATTGGTGCTATTAACTCTATACCAAATACGAGGGGAGATAATGCACATCTAATTGTTACTTCTACCAAATTAGTCTCGTTTCTCTACCCAATTACGTATATCAAAATTAGCTACATGTAATACATTTTTTTCTGGCCCATGTGTGGGCAGTAAATGTATCTACTTTGTGTTTTTATAATTTTTATAGCACGAACACAGGTCTTGTAAAATCCCTTTTGTATGAGGGCTATGCGGAGCTTAATAGAAAAACTTGCGTCTCAGTTAGCAGATTTGGTATAATTTCTGTTCATGCTGTGTACCCAAGGTCTGTCAAGTACAATGATATGAATGTATCGATGTATTGGCGTACTGATCGTATGTGGATTTGTAACTAAATTATGCTACGACACTCTTTTAAACTACGTAAATAACGGAAGTGAAACCAACAATTTAATTAAAATACAAACACACGAATTATTTCACTAGAATACAAAGTGAAAAATTCAAAAGACATTGCAAATAGTCCTAAATGTCTTATCACCAGTACAATGGTATAGAATGTTACGAATTAATTCCAAGCGTCTTGAATGTTATACTGTTACACAATATTCTTGAATTTCCCGATGCACTGATAGTCTTGAATGTCCTGATATATCAATACTATAATCCAGAATGTGTTTTAATGAATTCAAAGAAATCACACAATAAATTGTTATTCCGGTCAATGAGTACAAAATAAATCAATTGAATGATTTTAATAATTCCTCTCGAATTACATCTGAACAGAACTGCAAACTCTGATCATTGATTCCGAAAGACAGATATTTAAACAAGAATGAATAATTTGTCTATACAGTCCCCTTTCTATACAAATTTCGCTTGACTTACAACATAATAGATTTCCAACGGAAAAGACATGGTTTCACTGCAAACTAGACTGTTGAACTCCAACTTGAGTAAATATCTTGTTTGCTACTTACAACCACGCAAATGCTCAATCCTCTCCACACAATATAGATATAAATAACACCTTCCCTCGCAAAGAACAAAAAGACTTATGTAATAGTTTTTCTTAACATCCTAGTCAAATATACACAAGATGCTATAGTAGCTAAAATCACGTAGGAGCATGTATGAATTTCACACAATATTTACATCATATGTAAAAATTAAGGAAGTAGTTCTATACACGTAACGGTGCATCTGCAATCACATTATCTTTTTTTCCCTTAATGTGTCAGTGTTGTATTCCTGAAAGATAAATTTAATCTCAGTAATCTCTGATTTTTGTTTTTCATTTCGTTAATAAAAGTAAGCGGGCTGTGATCGCTGGACACATTAATCGAAGACGGAGCTGAATACACTTCAAAATGTAGCAAAACCAGTATCAAAACAAAGCATTCCTTCTCTACTGTGGAATAATTTCTCTGGTTGTTGTCTAGTCTTTTAACAAAATAGCACAATGGATGATCCATGCCATTTGTATCTCCTTCAACCAATACTCCACCAGCCCTTACATCACTTGCAGCAGTAAACTTTAACTAACTGGCTGAAATTTGGTGCTTAAAGAACTGGTGTAGTTTTAAGTATAATCATTTATTTGTCAAACAATTCCTGACATTTGTCAAACTTATCAAGCTTGGATGTCTTACTCAACAAATTTGTCAGGGGCTCTGCAATTATGAAGAGACTGGAACAAAGTGTGGGATAAAATCCAAACAAAATCATTTCTTTTTTTTTTACTAGTAGGCATTGGAAATTCAGAAATAGTCATGACCGTCCACGGCAAAATGCACCTTTAGCTAGATTAGCCGTCACATTTTGTCACGGAGTCAATCCAAGAATTTCCGAATGGTTTGTCCAGATGTCGTTGTATGTGACAACATCATCGATATACGCATCACAATTATCTAGGCCAGATGCTATCATATTCAGTAAACTCTACCATGCAGATTTAGATTTTTTCATGCCAAATGGCATTATTATCTCTGATAAAGCCCAATTCGAGATGCAAATGCCGAAATTTCAATTGCTCTTTCCGTGAGTGGAATTTACCATAATCATCTTAAAAGATCAAACTTCTTGACAAATTTTGCATTTCCAATTTTGTCGATGCATCTATCCATTACTGGCCTTGGAAATGAATCCGTGTTGGTGACATTGTTGAGTTTTCCATAGTCAATACACATGCGGGATGTATTATCTGGTTTAAGCACAAGAATACTAGGTGAACTACAGTTGCTTTGACTTGGTTATATGAAATCATTCTTCAGCAAATATTAAGTTTCTTTTTCCTACATTACTGCTTGAGAGAATTCATCCTGTAAGGGCGGTTTTTCACAGGTGTAGAATCTACAATTTCAACGTCAGGATATATTTTATTTGCTCTTTTTGGAACATCAGGAAACAAGTCCTCATATTCACATAGTAACTATGTCAGCTGAATCTTGTCCTGTAGTTGCAGACCTGACAGTTTATGTTTGTTCCAGATTGTTTCATATTCTTGAATTTCGAAAATGGGTTAAACCAGAGTGAATACAGACAAATTGTTTTGCATCGTTGACATGGTTACTTTGCGGAACAGGTACCAATAAATTGATTGAACGATTAACTGGGCTATATCCATCAAAATACTCCTTAAACATATAAACAGAGTTAATTATATTATTGAAGTCATCGCCTTACTTTACAATTGTATTAGGACCATGCACTACAGATCGAAAAGGGTGTTGAGTTATGGGCAAGAGAACCAGTACTTTTTCACCAGACTGTAAACTCCCATCCTGAGTATTTATATCATACAGTAATGTAAACTCCCATCCTGAGTATTTATATCATACAGTAATGTAAACTCCCATCCTGAGTATTTATATCATACAGTAATGTAAACTCCCGTCCTGAGTATTCATATCATACAGCAATTTCATCTTTGTCTCGTCCGCTCGATCTTGAGCTCCTTTATCTTAGAAGTGCTATATTAAATATAATCGTTAGGCAAACACCCATTATTCCATTTATCATGTACATCATGGCAAGGAAACTAGCACTCCTATATTTCATAATTGGCAATGTATTTGCATAATAGCTTAAGCTGTTTATACGCTGATCTAATGAATAAATGGTTAAAGGTAACAAAAGTAATATTAGAAATGATGACTAAATCATAAAAGACATATGGACGAAACACCAGACCGCATGCATCGTGACGTTGCCTAGTTTTTCTCAGAAACGTTGTTCAGTTCAAGACAACGTTGTCTTCACCAAGGTCATGACTTTTTGCATAAATACCTTTATGTGATTAACATTTACAAATTATATAATCTAGTGGAGAAAGATCACAAATATCCTTGATAATTAGCTAGTGTGAATTGTGCACGAGGTTTTGTTCCAACAAATTCAAAATTTGCCTCAATAAAACTGTACACTATTGGAAACTTTGGTTTTGATTGTGCATCTCTGTCAAACTTTACACTGGAAACTATCTAAACAGTGCTACCAATGATGAAATATTGCACAAGAATGGACAAAGCGACCTCTTTTCAATCCTATCTGAAAATAAGAGTAAAAGAAAATAAAATTGTAATTTCTGTTTCAATATATAAACACACGGCTCATCCATATAAGGATCAAGCTCATTACATGAAAATACAGAGGGTGTCTACCAGAAATGTTGTTTCCTTGAAAATAAATGTGGCACCTAAAAATGTGTTTTCGTCTCATTGTACTTGTTATACATTTCCTCTCTTGTTTTGTTACGTCACTGATGATACTCTATCAAGAACAGCCCATTTCATACCGGATTTAACCGAGTTGCTCCGTCATTATCCGAAAAACCTCCCGAGTCACTTTATACTCCAGCCAATCAAACGCTGATGGGCACATGTACATACCAAAATGGCGTACGTTGTTGTTTAGAACTATTTCAGAAATAAAAGATTGAATTATTTGCGTCGTCAAAGGTTGCAAACGTCGCTCCAGCCAAGGATATGGCATTAAATTCCATCGTCTGCCATGGAGAGATATTTGCTGTGCAAACAGTGGCTCATACGAGCAGGAAAATCGGAACTTGAATTGACCGGAAAACGAATGTCACAATTCAAGAATGCGAGAATGTGTTCGTTGCATTTTAGTTCTGATCTTGAAGGAACATCTACAGCTCTACCGTCGAAAAATATTCCAGGTTTGTAATACTGCATTTTAACACGAAAAAATTCCTTATATTGGTCAACGAAACGCAATTTATGTAATACGATATCCTACAGAAAATAAGATTGTTAAATAATTTAGTATCGTAAATTATTTTCATATCATAACTTTATTCAGTGCTGACTAATAACGTCATATTCAAGGTTTCTGTTAACCATTTTAGTAATTTATATAATTAATTAATTGTTGAAGTAGTCTATTTTTAAATTATTACTATTGGGAACATGATAAATTGAGATCCTCTCATAGGCATATTCTTACCTTCAACGTACAGTTAAATGTGAAGTTTTAAGCTATATAACGTGTATAATATTTTTATGTCCTTTTTTAAATTCAGAATTTGAAAGACAAGAGGCTGTTGCAGGTCTACTACAGCTCACTGTACCACACATGGAGTCAAACCAGAGAAATGTTTATGGTTTGTGTTATTCTTATATTTGTCAGTAGATAGTTCACACCATGTAAATGTATGTGTTAACAGAGTTGATTTCTCAAAAATTTGATTGTCGATCTCTCCTAATCAGTTTTGTTGTGGCCTGACACCACTGTCTGGTCTTCATCTTTGATTACCAGTAAATTGTTTAAATAATAACATTGAATACATTATTTTGCTACTGTGAATAATGTAACCTATCCTATGTCTTTACTTTTGAATATAATATAAACGAAGTGCAAGTAAATGTTGCAATGTGTAAAGTAGTTTCAATCTCTAAAAAGTCGTAGTTACAATTTTAACACAAGTGACTCTTTTTCTGTATGCCTTTTACATTGAATAATTATATTTTACAGTTCATCAAATCAATCCCAATACAAGCACAGAGAATACAGAAAATATACCAGAGGCTGCAGAGGGTCCTATACTAATTAATGAACCTCAATAAATTGCATACTGTGATACCAGCATAGAGGGTACAGCAAATATACTTGAGGCCGCTGAGGATATCATTCCAATATCCAAACCTCAAACAACTGCAAATGATGGTAACTTTAATATTAATTTTTCTACCTGTTATACATAAAGACATACTGATTAAAAATTTTAAATGTATATTTATATACTTTGCATATGTTCATTTTTAAGTGACAATGTTGACCAGTCTTCAACTTTATAAATGTATAAAAGCCTTCACATTCCATTGAATGATTAAAAAATGCTAAATAATTAAAGCCATATTTTCTATTTTGAATACACATGCTTTAATATTACACAATCATTACATTTGAGGTGAAGACTGTCTCTTCTTGCAAAATAGGAAATTTATATGGCCTTTTAAACTCTTTCTCTTTCTTATTTAATAGACTTGTAACTGTTTATGTCACTAGCGTCTCTTTCCTGTGTTTGAAAAATATTTCTTCTAATAATCCCCCATTGTAAAAGATCAGAAAAAGACACTATTCTAGTATAAAAATAGTGTTTTCATAATTATTTTCCAGGACTTCACTGGGAGAAGGGGGGAGGGGGCAAACGTTGATCAAATATTTGACAAGCAAACAAAATACCCATTCCCCCATCCACTTGCAATCATTTTATTTCTTTTTACAGATGACGTGATCATTTCTCAATAGTCCTTACTTACTCCACGATGGACCCCATTTAAAATAAGAAAAAGAAAATAATTCAGCGACTCTACATCACAAGTCACCCCAAAGAAAAACAAAGTTTCTATAGGAATACAAAGAACCCCCGCCAAACAAAAGCACACACAAGTAACCCCTAAAATGAAGCGGTCGGCAAAATCTAGTACAGAGATTAGCATATGTGCAGTGACACAAACTGAAACACCATCTTCATTTTGTCTCAAATCTAATAAGATAACTCAGAGAGACTCCAAGATGACATGTGAGAAGTCAAGTCAAGTAAATATTTAAAAAAATTGAGAACTTTAAATCTTCAGACAAAGAATTTAAAAGTTATCCTGGTATTGACGATTACAAGCTTTTTACAATGCTACACAAATATTTAGGGAATTGTTACTCTCATATAGAATGTGAGACTATCCCTGGGCATGGTGATCCGAACAAACTTTTTTCTCACAGAGGTTCAGAAAATCAACTTCTTTTACTATACAAATTGAAACGCAATCCTATAGATTCAGTTCGTGCCTCTGATTTTAATATTTCTACAGACAGAATTTCTGAAATTTTTAAATTCTGGATTAAACGAATGTATAGAAAATTTCAGTTTATTAAAATATGGCTTTGAAAGGAAAATATTCAAAAACATATGCCATTATCAACCAAACAACATTTTCCAGATCTTGTTGCAATTGCAGATTGTGTAGAATTTAGCACACAGGTCCCAAGAGGTCACACAGCTGGAAAACAGACGTTTTCAAACTACAAAAATTGTCATACTGTCAAAGCTATGCACACCTCTGTTCCAAATGGAGCTTTATTTCGCTGTTCAAATATGTTTGGTGGCAATTCATCTGATAAGAAAATTTTCGGACAAAGTGATATAGTACACAAACTGCGAAGTGGCAATGGTCTTATGGCTGATAAAGGTTTCTTGATAAAAGATTTAATTCATGGAAAAGGAATAACTCTTTATATACCACCATTTCTCTCTGAAAATAGCAAACAGTTTGACTCTCATGACCGCGATTCGGGGAGACTAATAGCTAGATCAAGAATAAATTGACATTTATAATGCTTGCCTGGCTACATCTGCATTTTTGAAGCAAATAAAATCTTAATACTGTACATGCCTCTCGTGAATGAAATCGGTTACATCTGTGGCTTTTTAGCACCTTTAGGACCTTTAATCAGGTCAAACAAAGTTTCTGTGGGGAAGAGTCTACATGAAGAAATCGATGATTGATGTAAACCCTGATAAGCCAGCATTTAACTAGGCTGAGCTGGTTTACACTAGTCGCATAAATCATTTTATACGTGCTCCGGTGGCAAAAGGGCAGTGTTAAAGTGACTCATGTTATGTTTTGTCTTATTAATTTTAAAGAAATTAATAAAGCTGCATTTCAAAATAAACAATTTTTTTATTCTATTTCTGGTAATTAGTATACATCACTTGAAGAACTAGCATAATTAAATTAATGATATCATACATGTATGTGATTATGTGCATTCAAACATGCCCTAAGCAAACACTTGTTCAAATGAGAGGGGATTGGTATCATAGAAATGTTATTTTATGCCTTAGTCTGCTGTATTTTTATATGGGGATGCTTTTCTTTAAATTTGTATCATTCCATTTATGTTACAAAAGGGTGCTTTGGAGAACGGACAACAGTGTAAACCATGATGATCCTGCGAGTTAGTCACATGCTGATCAAGGTTACAATGGTCAAATAAATTATCGTAGCCACAGTCTACTGATGATCAGCTAACATAAGGTAAACCCAGACCAGTGAACAATGTAAACCCGATTAGGTAACAATGGTTGCATAAATCATTGTAGTCATGCTCAGCAAGCTGAGGGATACTTACGAAGTTTAACACTTGGGCATGTTTGACATGCTGAAAGGTTATATATATATATATATATATATATATATATATATA
>JAECUM010023901.1:0-51151 GCA_016617855.1 Megalonaias nervosa | reverse complement strand
GACCTTATTTTTTCCACAAATTGTTCCTCTATTTGCACTAAAATATCGAGTTAGGCATATTTTCTTAACCGGATCTGTGCATTCCATGAAGCGACAAATATCCGGAGTTACATTCTGAAACAAAAATGGTCGAATTGCTCTGGGTTATGAGGTCGTTTAATTAATCAGCTCAAATATTTGACCCACTTTCGAATCACGTTAGATTCTAGATGGTAACAACTTTAGTCTCTGTTCTTTTACTGTTAGACTCTATTCCACGAACAACACATGACTGGCCGTGGTGCTAGGGATAGGTGGGTATTTTTAAGAGCCGTGTCTGTGGTATGTGCAAAATCTCATGGCATCACAGTGCTAATTTATTTCTTTATTTACTCCCTTCTGTTTATCTACATCTACATTTTCTCGTTTGTTATTTACAAACACCAAGATCATTTTATATATATTCATCACAAACCTGGACGAAAGGTATCCGACATCTAGCGTAGGTTTCTTACATTATCGAGAAACAGTTCCTTAAAGAAACGCATTCTGACCGTCTCAGAAAAAAATGACTATACTAGTAGAGCTACCATCCGTTGGTCTAGAAACACAAGAGGTTACCTGGGACCCGCTACAAGTTTACCTGATATACCCTATATAGCTGAGACGTCTGTGGGAATTTAAGCGGGTGACACGAATGAATGGGAAAACTCAGTTCCTTTGGTAGTAAAAGTAAAGATTCTTTGCATCAGACGAAGACTCCAATGATATCATTTACATATGATATCACTAATGTGTGATGACTGAAAGATATTCTTGTTCGTGGCAAGAAGAATAACCAAGTACATGATTAGCAATGCTTTAATCGATGCTTGAGTTTTGTAAGTTGGAGTCCAAGGAATTTATGGGTGCATTGCGTTATGCGTCAAATGATGAAAGAAGTCAGGATTCTTGAATGCAGGGTGACAATTGTTATGATCGAATTTGCATTGCCTATGATTTAATGCCCCACAAGCTGTATGAATTCAGTCTGGACTATTACCATACACCAGAGTGTTTACGTCAGAAGATATTACAGCAACATCCATTTAAGATTCACAGCATCGTAGTTCACCACTTGAAACAGTACCAAACGGCTAAAACGCAGATGAAAGAAGGGATGCAGAAGATTAATAGATGAGAAACTTTCAAGGTATGAATGTATCAGAATAGACCACTGCCTATACTGTTCTGGCAATTGATGCTATACGAGATAGGAGGAACGACCCTGGAGAAAATCGATAAAACAAACAGCGAGTACTTTCGTAGATGACTTGGAGTCTGAGAATTGTTCACAGGAGCTGGACTCTAAATCAGGTCTGGTATGCTTCAGTTACCATTGCCATCAGTGAGGTAAGCAGTCCAGGTTGCCTGGCAAAGTTGCTTAACATATCATAGTACTCCCGGGTACTGAAGTTGACTTGGGTAGGCTGTAAGATCATGGCTTATAGGAAGCATTCCGTTTACCGTGCATCTGAATCAGCAGTATGTATACTACAGCACAAGGATATAATCTCTTGCCATCTCCAACACACCTGCAGAAATTGGAAACCTGCATATTCTTTCTGTGGTAAAAAGGGTAGCGTACAGTACATATATCAGCATCACAGACTGTAATAATACAAGACTGAAACATGACATGGTTCTGTGAGATCAAACTGAGTGAGGTGCTCAGTACAGACTTCAAGCTCGATCATGAAGTCGAGCGAGATCATATGTCTTGCGACGAAATCAACGTCCTGTAGCATGGCCTTACCTTCCACTGCTACTGCCATCAAAAGCAATGCAGTTCGTGTATCTTACCGCTCCACTAGCGAAAGCGATGCAGCACGACCTTACTGTTTCACGGTAAATGTAATGCCATGCGTGCACATATCCATACACTAGTAAAACATTCTGGTTAACACCACCACTAGATCATCGATATGTGCATATGGAAGAAGAATACATGTTTCCTTTGTTTTTCCCTGCCTATTGTGACTCTAAAAGTCGATTCCAGATATTCAAATGGAAACGACCTAAATATCTGGAGGGAATTACTCCCAAATCTTTAGCCACAGCTCGATTTGTCTACTTGGCAGAAGGATATAAAGTTCGGCGTTTAAGTTGTGGTTTGACACTTCATGAATGGGTGTATAAAGACTTAGTTTACCTCGTACGTGCCAGATAGTCTGGGCGCAGTCACAACATTCCTTTGGCCGGTTCAAAATAATATCTTGATGGATACTATAGAAGAGAACATTGATAGCTAGCTTCTTGTGTTGTGATAACGCATTTACAGAGAATATGTCAAGATACGAGTGAAACACAAAGAATAATTACATCCTTACCCACACAGATGTTTTAACCACAGTGTCTGAATGGTACGCATTCACTTATTATTTCAAAACTATTCAAACTGTCAGACATTGATCAAAATGTGTTGAGATTTGTAATCAATATTTTTCTGCCTCTAAAAGATTTGTTGCACTTTATCGTCTCTTCATACTCACCAAGAAGTGTATTTAGCTTGTGCCGGACACCAACAGATTAACGGATGGAAAGGTATACGTGACTGGACTGGACTGGAAAAATGTTTTGGCTTCGATGAATGGATACAAGAAGTGGCTAACTATATCATTGATCTGTGTAACTGATTCAAGAAACATTCACTCAGAACCAGTACCTGAAGTGTACATGGCATTAAATATAATGATAGAAACAGTGATAGAAGAACCCGACACAGAGGAAGACATTAAAAGTTCACAACATTACCGTCAAACAAATAAAAAAGTATGGGGAATCCTGAAGGGGAAATTATACACAGTAAATTTTGCACATAGATTTAATGGGACTTACCTTGAATGATCATGTTGTACATTTATTTGTTTATGGGTGTAATTCTAAATTATGTCTTATTCATGTATGTCATTTATATCTTATGAGCTTCTGTATTTTAATCCTGTAAATGTAAAGTTATGACTTCGAACAAACATAGAACGTGTATAAAATGTCTGAAATGTCTTGCGTCGTCAACGGTCATCTCAGAATTCTCATCCCCATGGCTATGGCTACATCATTCCCTTCCTCTACGTTTAAAGTGATCATCAAACAGTTAGACTGTCAAGTTGTGAGGCACTGGAACATTTTCATCTATTTAGCATGTTGATTGATGGAGCCAGTTGTTCAGGCAAAACCGAATTTGTCAAACATTTTATTAAGAACAAGTCACATTTATTTGATTGTCCACCACAACGTATCATATTTAGTTTTAACGAGTGACAATCGGCTTACACCATACTTCAAGAAAGTCAAGGAGAACACATTTCGTTTGTGGAAGGAATTCCTTATGAAGACATTGGGATCGAGTCTGACTTAAGTGAAACACATATTCCCCTGGATGACATGTTAAGAAACGATGAGGAAGAAATTAAAATTTTGTTTTTATAAGAAGCTGATCATCGTAATGCCAGTATCATTTACATTACATAAAATTTATGTCCACAAAATAAAGCATCTCATTGCACGTTATGTGTTATTTTTGAAGTGCAAGAAATAAATCTAAAGTAAAATTGTTAGCCATTTAGCTAGGACCTGCTCTTCTTATGCCTATGCCGATGCCATTCAAACATCTCGTAACTATTTTCACCTAGATTTAGAAAACACCAGTCCCGATTATGTGAGATTTTGCACCAAACTGTTTCAGCACTGGAATTAAGAACAAAACAAATCATCGTGAAATCTGGTGGTAGCACTTCTTTAGGCGTAGTCATCATTCATGCTGTTTTATAAAGACAAAGCTACAACAACGATAAATGTCAAATCCTCCCCAACAAGCCGTCCAGAGAAGAGTGGTACAACTACAAGAAAACGAAAATTACCTAGTAGAAGAAGAAATATCACAAGCAAAATACATCTTCTGCGAGTAAGAGAGAAAACACTTCCGCTAGGACGCGTAAGTACTGCAAGGTACCATACCGATCGGTGACGGTGTGTTGTCTCCTTTACGTGCCACTTCTAATTTGTCGTTCACAATGATGCCTGCCATTTATTTTTGAAACCTATATTTATTCATTTGATGACAAAATGGAAGCACAATTCTAAAATAATTTCTTCGGTGGTAGCTACGATTTCATCTTGTTTTTCTTTAGCAACTTCTGCTGCTGGTAAATAACTTAGGCTAACCCCGGACCAAAGTCTAAGATGGAACAGGAATGTTACAAAGTTTACATGAGTTTTACTACAAAGAACTTTCACGATTGAGTCCGTTAAGGAAAAATCATCGACAAATTCCAGTACAAAGAAGTATGTAATATGACTAAGTGTTTATGCTCCTGAAACAAACGATGTTGCCCACATTAGCGTACAATACTCTCCTCGTCAACATTCCACCCAAGAGACCTTTCCCCAAAAGAGAAAAAAAGATAGGGACTTCCTCCTTGTTCCCTAAACACTGAGCTGTTTTGTTGGTACTGATTAAATCTAATGAAAACAATCATGTAAAATGCAAAAAAAAAAAAAAAAAAGTTAAAAAATAACACCAAAAGAAAACATGGATACTGTGTGAGAATGATGCTGAAAGTGCCACTAGAAACGGTACCTTTGTGGGTGATACAGAAAAACGGTTAAGAAAACATCGGAACGTTCATTGCCAAATGGTGAAAAAAAATAACCATCAGTCAGAATAACAAAATGCTGATTCAAGGCTGAGGACATCTACCCATGCTGATAGGAATGCTTATAAAAGTGTTTGTTCCTTTGTTGGGATCGAGTTCTTGACCGCTTTTACACGCAACCATAATATAAGGTACAGGAAAAAGATGAAATCGACACACTTTTCAGGGAAGACATTCTCGTACCTTTCAATGATATTAAAGTATGAAATATGTCTTTAGTTCCCTATAAAAGATGGATGGAACTCCACCGATGGTACGAAAAAAGTGTACCTCATTGATATGCAAATCCTAATCTCACCTTGATGTCATATTTGTAACAAGAATATTAATCGTTGACGAATCGAACCGATTTGCCTGAAGCAGAAAAATTGCAACGGTAGGTCAAACATTGCAATGTCTTCAACCCTTTCTGCAGAAACTCTAAACAAAATAGCAAAACCTACTCTGAGTGATTTCATGAAAAATGAACCCAAAGGTAAACACAGCAACGGAGATGACAGAGAAAGAAGTAGACTTTGAAAATCCGCCAGGAAAAGTACACCAAGAACTGGATGGATCAAAACGATAATATCTATGCCCCTGCCATTACAAGAGAAAAGGACTTGGTTGATCACAGATAGCAAACAAGGACCGACTACCCTTGCTGAGGCATCCTGCTCAACATATATTGTCCATCGGACACGTAATGCATTACGGTCCACAAATACAAATCAATGGAAACCATATTGTCAGTTAGTTAAGTTATTGAAGAGCTACTAAAATATTCTCCAATCATGCAGAAACTTCATCTAGCATTTACTATAATCCCAAATTTACCGGAGGTGCAAATATATTAAGAAGAGCAAGCGACGTACTCGTTATACAAACTCATTCGAAGAAAATTTTCAGAAATCAAAGCAAGATGGATCGAATCGATCATCAGTGACAAGCCGATTTAGCTTACAATCGAGGTTACAACTATTTATGTCATAGATGCATTTTCTAAAACAGCCCGGGATTTCTTTGACTTGTAAGAAATGTTCCGAGTTAGTTCGAGCTTTAAAACTGATTTGAAGGAAAGTCGTCACCATTCTCTATGATGGCGATTAGACAAAGCTATCTAATTTCAGAACCAATTTATGAATTGAAGAAAAGACACATCCGTGTTTTCACCAACAAGAATCAGGATAGTCAGTGTCGTTAAACATATTCAAAGAACTCTGAAAGAACCTGTGTGGAAATATTTTACGTTTTAACACCATCTCAGTACATCGAGATATTACTAATGCTCGCGAAAGCTTACAATCAATCTTACTATAATATCATCAAATGTACATCCGAAGATGTACCCCCAAAACGAAGTGATGATGAATATTTTAAACGTCACCTACTACTTCATAGAAAGATGAACTGTTAAAATGTGGTGATTGGGTTTGTATTGGGAAAACCAAACACAGCTTTAACATAGGTTAATTACCTATCGAATTGTTTCATGTCACTGGACAAGTATTTACCCGTGATGCTCGCGTCTATAAATTGGAAGACATGACAGGTGAAGTGTTTAAAGGAATTTTTTACAAACGCGAGTTACAACGAGCGACCGAACAAGAACACGACGAATATAATATAGAAAGCATTAACGATCAAAGAAAATACGTAACGTAAGCAAACACCGACTCGAAGAAGGGAAAATGCGTTATATCCATTTTGTTATGATTATTATATTGCCATATAGAAAGTCACTTGATATAAAATGATCAGGTAGCAATAATGCCGTTAAACACAGCATCTATTTCTCAGTTTAGCGTTTATCTCTTTAAGATCAACAAAGAAATATTTGTGGGTTTGGTGTGGAGGATGGATTTCTATGGCTAAAATCGTCATTTACTGCCAAATCATTGCGATGTATTGTGCGACGGAGCAGCAATTGTCACCTTAAGTTTGCAACAAAGCTAAAGACTCTTGTGGGTCATTTTACTCAGCTGCTATATTTGTTATCTTCTTCCCAATCTTTCCTTGGAATATTCTACTCGTAGCAAAAAACGTTAGCCTTACGACCATGATCAGCCATATATAAGCAGCAAAAATTTTGGAACATTTGGGAAATCATTCATCGTGACTCCTCGGAAACCAGAACCATCGAATTATAACTTACTAATTTTATTTAACATTACAGAGTGACAGTTCAGTGGATGAGTTCCATAGCAACAACGTAAGTAGTTGTACGTTAAATTACCTTCAGCGATACATGTGGATCATACAGACTCATTGGGAAGCCCTTAATGTGAGCATAAATCAAATCACGTCCACCATCGAAATCAGTAACGAACAAGCGTATTAACGCTTCGATAAAAGTGATCCTGGTTTTACCCCTCCTCAAAAACCCCAAATCAAAACAAAAACAGAAAAACAAACATCACAGGACTACCGTCCATTGAGCATCTATTCCAAAAGAATTCCTGAAGGATTTTATTTAAATAATTAACGAATAGTTTGGCAAAGTCCTCGACAAACCTCTGCGAAGTTTACTGATTATTATATTGCCATATAAAGTAGACCATGGCTATCCACACATTTTTCTTTAAATTTGTTTTCCATTTTGGGTGGAAACATAGATATACTTCCGCATTCAAAAGACATGAACAACAAGAATTTTCGTTATCCTATTTAACTAAACCATGGATTGAATTTGATATTTGTGTACTTAGATGTGGTGGAATACAACGTAGTGTGAAACACAGCAGCTCCATTACTAAGGGTCATTCTTTTCAAAGTGGATTCTGTCACGGAAGGTGAAAAAAAACCACATATTACATTCATCGTTAATTTATGCATCCTCAAACTCTCCCTGTGAGTAAATTCTATTTTGACAGTGTTAAAATTAGTAGAGAAGGAGATCTAGGAGAAAATATTCTTTTCTTGAGAGGATAATTCACGGTGAACCTACATTTTTGAAGAAAGAATTATAACCAGTGTAACCTATGAACAAATTCATCTCTCGACAACGATGACATGGTTTAGGACATGCTAAAATCGGATTTTTGTATGGTACAATAATCCAGGAGCTGATGCTAGACTAGCTTCCGTCAAAACGTTTGTGTTTTCGTTGTTTAATGAAATTATAAACACGTCAGCAGCAAAACTGATACTTACCCTTACAGAGCGTACTAGGAAAATCTCTTAACGTACTGACAAGAAGATAAGAACATACATCCCGATACTGACGAGTTGAATAAGTTCAGCTACAAAGCGTTGATTACAATGTTAAACTGAACTACCGTCTACACAAAATCAAACTAGGCCACAGTTTAAAACTGATAGATCCTGTGCATTAGGATATGTGGCTACGAGACAAGTATCTGCTGAACGGAGTGGATGTACGCCTGAGACTGGATCGAAGTAATACCGTGCTTCATTTAATGAACAAAGCTAACAAGCACAACATCATCATCGAAGAATTCCGAAACGACATCATTCAGCTTTTGTGCAGAACGAGATCTAAGTATTCTGTACGATGAGTGGAAGTCAAACCCTGCACCATTGCCTCCTGACTCCAAACTAGGATCAAAGATAATGTTTTTAGAAGCATATCGAAATGTTTATTCACCATAATCACTAGCAAATCAGTCCTCAACGGAGCTATCGATAAAAATCCTTTGGATTTTCAGCATATCCACGTGTCCAAGATAAAACTCAATTGAGATGGCCATACCTTGCCTAACCGGATGGATGTATTCTATCATGTACTTGCATTCCCATAAAAAACGGTACATTCGCCAGGTTTGCCACTCACCAGTGCTTGCATATGATAGTGTATGCATATGTATGTAGTCAAATTCTGTTACATACTACCTGTCTTAGGTGATAGAAGGTTTGTTGTATACAAGTACAATACATGTAAAGCACTTCTACCCTTTTCATTGGGTTGTAGGTGTTGCGGTCTTGATGACTCCAGCATCCTATTGGATATTAAAAAAGTGATGGCGGATAGTCTATAAAATGTTGGTTTTGGATAATTTACAGAATGTTGGAATGGATGGCAGGGAAAAGGAATTTGATAGTATGTGATGTATTGGATAGTTTGTGAGATTTCATTCGTTATTTTACATCATCCCATTTTCTACTGAAAGCAGCTGTGGGTGTTTAGAGACTACAAAAGAGTTTGGATATGTGTCTGGGCTGTTTAATAGTAGGCAGCTATTCCTATGTAAAATGTTCGTTGATCCCCATGAACGTTAGACCCTTTGCAGCCATTACGTTCTGACTTTTTTGTGTCAAATTTCCTTAGCTCCTTTTAGGTTTTGATTGTAATGAAAAAGAGGGTGCTTGCTTTATTTTATATTTGGTGTGCTTAGATATCAATATAAACGTGGTGGATTGATTCTATATTTGATGTGTTTAGATCGTAATCAGAAGTGGGTGTTAGAGTGTATATGGGGTGTGCTGAATTGTAATAATAAAATAGTTACTGGATTGAAAAGCGTGTGTTGGCAATATAATAGTGAGTAGTGTATAGTACCCAAGATGTACGCTGGATAGTATCTAAATGTTTACATTACATATTCCCTCATCTTCGCTAGGCAAAGTTTCGATATGATGACCCCGTCGTCACCTTGGCGTAACGAGCAAATTATTATTGTGCTTCGGGTCTGTGAATTTCATTGGATGCGGCAGCAAGCTACCGCATCCAATCAAAATTATGTTGTTCAGATTTGAACACTGTTCCTACACAAGGGGAGCACACAACTTGAATGGACTTATCAATAATTATCAATAAGCAATTTTCCACTGCCGGTCCGTGTTGTACAAATACCTTTCACTCAAATACATCTGTAATGGCTTCCCTCTGGTACGTGGTCATACTTTCGACATTAAATGTACAAGGTATCCTTTTTAAGTCAATTGATTCCACCATTTTCAGTCGATGTACAATGCACCGCTGTTACAAGCTATTGGTTAGTTTCCATTACATACTAAGGAAGGCAACTCATGAAATCCAGTAGATGTCGCTAGGACAAAGGAAACAAATATTTGTTCGATCCGCCAAGGTGTATATAGGGTTATCATATAGGAACCTTGGCTAGCAAAGATGATATTACGTAAGTCTCGTTAATTTTTCAACATGGTAAATGGCCAGCAACAATTAAAAACTTACCATTTCATTTTTATTGTCCCTATAAGCTCTTTTGTCCTCATAAATACATTTGTCCCTATAAACAATTTTGTTCCCATTAAACGTTTGTCCCTATCATGTCATGCTAAATCTGTGGACATATTTAACATAGAATTGCCCATAAGTATCTATACTGGCGCATACTGAGGTCCACTGCACTCCCAATTGAGGTCATTGGTCCATGCGTGGCCAAGTGGTCTAAAGCACTGGCCTTTAGCGATCATTGTGATTTCACCTTTGCCCGCATAGTTTCTAGTTTTGGGGTCTGCCAACGTAGGTGTGTGAGAAAGCATGCCAGTGGCGTGGATGGTGGTTCTTGCCGGCGTTTCTCGGGTTCTGTCTTTACCAGCTATGCTAAACATCACGTACAGCTTATTGTGTGCTGAAAAATGGAGTTGAACCCACAACATGAAACCAACCAAATGAGCTCAGCCACTTCAAACATTGCTACAGTTTGTCATCACAAACACGTTTGTCACTATAAACGCTTTTGTCCCTAAAATGCCATTCCCATGTTAAACTTATGGCTTATATTATTTTCCTTCGTTCCCCATGTGCCTCCCGATTGTCCGCTTATTGGCGATTATATAATTGTAACTTTTTCCCGAACTGCCCCATATTACAACTTCCATTTTTCTAAAAGACGGCTGAATTTGAATAAAGTGACTGAAATGTTGAGGCTGGCACTAAACATTGTCGATACCGTCTGGGCTTTAATAATGCCGTCCACTGAAAGCAGAATCATGAAACTTTCTTCACTGGTGGGAAGATCTACAGGAAAGGTCAGAGCAGAAATGTCCATGGTTTTCTAAGGGAAATACAGTGATATGTAATATGAGCTCATCGACTTCTTAATCAGAATTGTGATACTATGACCCTGCAATTAAACGGTTATTAGCTTCCGGTAAGATGCTACAGTGAACATTTCCTCGCAAGTAACAGCAATCTGCGGGCACCACTTCCGTCGATTACGAGTAATTAAGCTAATTACGATATGGTCATGTCGGGTTTGATGTGATTATTAGGTTGCTACTCCTTATTGTCTAAAGCCGAAACAACATACCATGCTTACATCCGGCATAGTGTCCAAATACAAATGGTCTCTAAAGAGTTGAGGTGCAGTGCAAAAAGTGGCAGAGAATATACTGTTTCTCGAGGACTAGACGGAGTTTGTGGTATACCCCTGGGTATATGAAGATGTTTGTCTAATGACCTTATCAAAACTATTAAAATGAATATCACCGTGTAGTTAAGTCAAACAATCAATAACAAAGAACAGTTTGGGATTTCTAAATGAAAAAGCAATCGTACTGTATGTACATTCCTAAAGACAACGATTTAGTGTCAATGTTTCGGGTGGACGGAGCAAGAGGTCATAGTCCGGTGCAGTGAACTCCACACAGGTACCCAAGTGTCTGTGGGAAAGATTCATATCAACGATTTATGAAACATACCAAATCTGGCACATTAATACCATTTGACTTTAATTAGACCCCCTTCTAGTAGTAATAGTAGTAGTAGTAGTAGTAGTAGTAGTAGTAGTAGTAATAATAATAATAATAATAATAATAATAATGACCACGATAATAAGCGTGTATCCTTAAGACTGACTATGCTCACCTTTATTGTTCACTTTCGATACATTTTAAATTATTTTACTTGCTTATCTTTATTCTGACTGAAATGAATTTTTATTTATAATTTGAAGGGTTTATCGCATATTCAGTAATATTGTTTTGTAACCTTAAGTATGATATGTAACCTTAAATATGATATTATTATTTCAAGTATTTAATTCTTATTTCACACGTTCTTGTTGTAAAAGCAGACTGCAGCCGTATTTAATTTTGTATTACATATTTAAGATGAAAAACTTGTTTGGATTATTCGTTGGAATTTCAATGGAATGAAATTTTATTCTGGAACTATTGTGAATTTATTCAAAGGACTTAAGGACAATACCATTGTGATAAATCAGGAATGTTGGCAAACTAGTAGATTCAACGATCAGGGTTAATTTGGAACATTAGATTCTTTTGACTTATTTAGAACTGTTCTAGGTTTATTTTGGATTTAATTCATCTTAAAATTTCATTACATCACTTTCGTAGTTAAATTATTTGTTTCTGTGTTGTAAAAAAACTAGTTTGTTTTGGTTCTTTCTACTACATTGTTTATGACCATATATAGCATCGTAACAATATATACATATAATCATACAGGTTAGAGAATGTTTAAATCCTACTCTGTGGAGATTCCAACCCATTTCCGCAGGATAAATGTCACCCATCGCCTTGCCTGCACGCACCAGTCCATACTTTATCATGTCTAAGCGCACGTCAACATAGAAAATTCTACTCAGTCGGTGTTATATGCACTCCTGTGCAGCAGACACACTCGCATGGCGACCCAGTAATTAATTATCTTCTATCTACACAGTCATTCCCGATTCTTATGAAAGAAATATTAGAATATATATATATATATATATATATATATATATATATATATATATATATATATATATATATATATATATATATGTGTGTGTGTGTGTGTGTGTGTGTTGTTCAAGGTGCTGTTTTTATAATCAAATATAATAAAATTTGTCGAACGAAAGTCTTGATTGAAATATAATTGTAATGAAAGAAAACATTTCTCGCATTGTACTGCATACTCTTTCAGGGATATGGGAATCAGCTCACTCACAATCCCACAGACAATAAACATACCCCACAGAAGACAGATCCGTAAATTCATTCCATTCAGTCATGTTGCAGATAGTACCCACATTGGTCAAGCACATCCTGAATCACAAAAATGGACTATGTACAGTGCTAGAAAGATATTTATCGAGAACTTGCTAGTCATCCAACCTACCTACATACATACGTATGTACGTAACAGTTTGTTAATCTTAAGAAATTCACTCATGCAGCATAAAATCAGAAGAGTGATTATAATCTCAACCTAAAGCTGAATTACAACCACAACCCGAGAGGCGACCATTTCCTTCGATATGTTAGCTACATGTGTTGTTTATAAATGACCACAGTCACTGACAAATATTAAACACAATACAGATACATAAAACAAAAAATATTTCGTTATGAATGCTGTGAATCCCATTTGCTAGCATGCAGTCTTGGTCCAGGTTGTAGGCCTTAAATGTGGTATCCTTGTAATGACTCGTTGCATCTATGATTGCAGAAAGACAATAAAACGTCAATGTTGTTCAAACAATACACAGAGTGAATGTAATAGTAGCAAGTGTTCATGCATTTGCACCTTTAGGTCATTGTAAAGTAAAGGACTACTGCAAAAGTTTCTCATTGAGGCAATGATTTCAGTTTTATACACTAATAAACGCATTGAGACCATCAACGCGGAAATTAACAAACCTTTTACAGGGATCCTTGAAACTTTGGGAAATTACACGACCGTAGAGCTAAGATGGACTGTGAGCTGATGCGTGCAAGCTTAACTAAATATTTTCCCCGTTAAAGCCTTTCCACCATGTTTTGAATGGGCGCTCTTGTCCGCGTTGCATCTCGCTATTGACAATAAAGACCAACTTTGATAATACTGACATCATATGGGTGAACTTGAGTATGGTAACACTAAATTTCCTGTGCAAGTTATTGACATACTTAAGCTTGATCAATTTTAATCCTGACGTATTTGTTATTGTAATGTTTGGAATAAAGGACTGCAACCGATTTGTCAACCGATATAAACATGCAGACATTTCAATATTGTGTTATTGTTGTATGGTCCAGAGGAGCTGTTCCATCACGTGTAGATACACGATTTTCCACGAATTATATACTGACACAGTAAGTACGAGGGTAGAGAATATACAAGAAAACGATGAATGCATGTACGTAATACCCAAAGCAGTATGGCAAGCATGACCTTTAACTGCTGTGAAATAAGTGAAGCACCACAGGGTATTGTATTCCAGAACCTGGCAAAACATTTTACAATTTTATTGCGGTACAGCATAAAATGTAATTAAACTGGACTTCGAATGTTTTCAGATTACGATCAATGCTTCTTAGGCTCTAGACAAATTGTAGATTAAATCCAATCAGAATTTGTTATCCTGTTGTTAGATGCGAACTGACTTATTAATGATGTACCGCGGCAAGGACACGGTAGAGGTGATTTCAAAATAGCCTGAGCAATTCCATGACTGATGGACATTGCGTCACCAACTCGTGAGATCGTTTTTTTTTATGAGACATTGTCCAAATACTCGTTCTACAAATGTCCATAGTAACTTTGTTTTGATGCATAATAATATATTCAACATGACCTGTATCAAATGTTCGGTTAACAACGTATCAATCTGCATGGACCCACTTGCAGCAGCCTCGGTGTTGTCAACGGTCTGTAAATACGATTACGTGCATCTGGCACACTCACTGAATATTTGGACATCAATAGTTTATCTCCTATGTATATACTTTCAACAAATGTATATGGACAAGCAACTCTGTCGTTCATGGCCTTGAAGTTCACGGTTCTGGTCATGTGAAAGACACGAAAGATCAGCCTGATGAATTATGTTAAGCATTTTAAAGTCAAACCAATCACTGGAAATTTCCCTTGGTGTGGGAAGGTAAATTTGCCACAGCACTTGCTGATTGGACCATGCTCGATCAACAGATGGGTGGACTTTACCTTGCTAGCTAACTTTTCCGTGGCATTATATTAATGTACTTTACCTTCAAAAAGTGGACTTTGTTAGCGGAGGCAGACCCTTATATTGCAGTCTTAGCGTACATTCATCCATTGATCATCCGTTAGGCAATTCTTTCTCTTAGTAAGGAATAC
The DNA here is from genome assembly GCA_016617855.1 of Megalonaias nervosa. Classification (NCBI taxonomy): domain Eukaryota; kingdom Metazoa; phylum Mollusca; class Bivalvia; order Unionida; family Unionidae; genus Megalonaias; species Megalonaias nervosa. Next base: position 36,487 of record JAECUM010023901.1, on the reverse strand, counting down.
TATCGCTGACGTTGTGGATGAAATATACAAGTTGAGGAATGTGGATATAATTTGATACTTTGTACTAGAGATATTGTCTAAAAAAAATTGCATCGATGCGTTTTATAGATTATTCTCCGGGCTTCTTTTGATTGTTAGAATCAAACTGCACTTCAAGCTGTGTTCCAGGTTCGTAATAAGTATATCTAGGTCCCGGAGAGAGCAAGAGGTTTTGTTTCGTAAGGATATGTTCGAAGCAGCGTACCTGGCAGTTCGCTAATTCGGCAGCGATATAATCGCTGTCAAAGATGTTTTTTTTTTTTTTTTAAAACCGCGTTTTCGTCGGCTCACAATTGTTAACGTCTTTGCTCCACATCCATCACAAGTTCACAAGATTCCGGTTTGACCATTAGGCGTTACAACTCAATCTGGATTCTGAGTATGTAAGTGTACTATACAATAACTGACAGTCAACATGGTATCACGAAAAAACAAATCGATGATTTCACCGTCATTGACACCTTTCATGCATGGTCGTATATTTCCATGTCAGTTCGCTGTCTAGTCATTGAGCCAAATTTATCTGTTAAAACTTGAATGTAGTTGAATCTGATCACTTGATTGTAAACATGGGATCGCCTATACGGGATTACGTCGTCATCGGAAGACTAAAGCGTTGTGATGATGTACTCAGGATTGTAAGAAAGCGCGTCAATCATTGTCAAGAAGCAAATCGTCTATTGTTGATTACTACACCACAGTAAAAGATACCATTAACGACTTTGATCTGAGTGCAGAGGATATTTCTGTGTACGATGATATAATTCCTGAACACCAAGACAATTCAGCAAGAATAAGCAGCTGGCACAAATGTATAGACGTGATTACGTCAAATATCACCGCCGCGGGGTGCCTCTTAATTTGCCAGTGTTAGCGGCTGGGGCGCCCACGGTCAGAAAAGCAGCTGCGTTAGGAGCCGTCGGAAAATCATACGCGATGATACTATGCAAGACGGTTTGGGGGACATATTACGTCTCGATAAAAAGAAAAGGTCTTCGACTATCTTCTTGTCCTTAAGAACAGAATTAGAATCAATGCTTTCGGTTGTGGCCTGGGGTTGAAAAAATCAATCAAACTTTTTCTGATGTGTCTTCGTGCAGGATACACTCTGAGCCATAGGAAACCGGAATACATCTGGTTGCATGAGCGATGATTCCCAAACTTTTATATTTTGACTTCTACGGGTTTGTAGCACCATTTGAAGCTGTTGATCATTTACTTAGTGATGGATACGGAGAACTAATGATATTGAACGCTGCCGTAACACAATATTCTGAATGGCCCCATACATGGGTATGCTGTTATTAAATCATTGCAAGCACGTATGCGTTCATAAACCATGCAAACGCTAGATGAGTTTACATTGTGAATTAACAAGTACGCTTGATAGTGCACAGAATGCTTGTTAACATTTACAGACGCGATGTTGTAACAACCAGACGTGAAGTCGATGTGAACCTAACAAGGTTAGCCATAAAATGTGTAGTCTACCAGCCGAGTTATTGTTGACGTCGATCCGGGTGAGCTTGTAATTTTCCAAGATCAAACTAGAAAAGTTCAAAGTGATGTCGACATAGCTCTTTCAAACACTCAACGAACCGAGCCAAAGTCAACCCTCCATAGTAACTTCATTTACAAAATACCTATAATTTTTCCTGGCACGTTAAGGAGAAGAACAAAAACCAGCAGAACATTTAATAACAAATGGTCGTTTTGCTTTATCCGATGTAGATTGTTTTGGTGAACATAAATCTCACAGCTTAACAGGATCAACTACGATTTATCGTATCCGGCTATTATAGTGGATGGAGTTAATTAAAAGTATTGATAAATAATCGCCTGGTATATAAGTAATAATACGTAAGACACCGGTCTCTCAGAATCTTTCATATGTTCGATATCAATATGAATGATAACTGAAGATGAAATTCAGTTTGATGTATCCCATATGTGTCCAGACAAGTTGACGAATATCTGTGTCAGAGTGTTGTTAACAAGCCCTGGTATACACTAAAATATAATCTTGTCAAGGATGAAATAAAAATTGACAGCTGCGACCACCTTAATGTACCAATGCCATATCAAAGCCAGTTTGAAATCGTTGCATTCGCACACGAAAATTCTTGGTCAGTGTATGCAGTCAGGCATGAAAACACGCAATGACTGTTTTTGCAACGATGAAGTGGAATTCACCAACAAATCCAAAACGGTTGAATATCCCATTGATTATGTAGCACAAACATAATCTCAAACAAAAAGAGAAAAATCGGAACTGTTATTTAACAACGATTTACTTTTCCATTATAATAGTTTTGGGCGAAGGCGAGAACACTCGTTTCAGAATCGGTTCATTCTGGTTTTTGTGAACGTAATGCTAGGCTCCAATAATGCGCCATCGCTAAAAATATAAATATTTCTTCAACATAGATTCTCTATGAGTGTATGAAATTTGTATCAGTAAAGAAAGGAATAATTAGAAGCACTTATGCATGTTGCATTTTAATAAGGCCAGCTGTCGAAGAATATACTTGGAAATCACTTTATTAATATAAGAGATATAACAGACCATCGAAAAATCGAAGAGGAACAACTGCTGCGAGATGAAATTTGCAAGAGAATCGGACTACTCACAACAAACGCATGTGTGTATTTGTAGATGCTATTTGCAACGTCGCCGCGGTAACAACCACTGACCTGAATGTAGCGGAAATCGCATCCATAGTAACTATTATAGGCACACCAATTGGAATTGTTGCTGGAGCCAAACCAATTGTAAGCGTTGAGACTAGTGGAGATTATTAAATAATCTTCTAACGGCAGTATTAGCTAGTACGTGTCTATGCAGAACATGCCGCGGCGGTACAGAGCAGCATCATTACAATCAAGATACTGTACTGGACGGTTATTGTAGATACATAGATTAACAAGGTAATTTCGATATGTTGTTGGTTGAAAAGCGAACTAACCGACGTACTGGAGTACAGATACGAATCCGATTTGACCGAAAACAGTTGATTTGACAAGTAGTAAAAGTTGATCAATTTCCTTTTCAAATGTAAATATCTATATACATTCCAAGGCAACTAACATGCTTTCCATCTCAAAGTATTGTGGAAAACAACGTCGACATGGTTCCTTTCCTGCTAAAGAAGTCCAAGAAATGTATACATTTTATCAGATATGGAATCTTCTCGAGCCGTATAAACATCTCGTATTAACCTTTAAGACCTACAACCCGTAACATAGAATATAAAGTCAATGAAAACATCAGATATCGACAAGATACATCTATAACCCATAAATAATTATCTCAAAGTAACACTGGATGGATTCGATGTTGCGGAAGACAAAATATCAGAGTTAGATTCAAAACATATATTCAGCGGGCTAAATAACATAATATTTGATGTAACCTGATACTTTACTACAAAACGCATATAGAATTTTATGGAGAAACGATGGAAAAAGGAGCAAAACCGTTGACAGAAGAATTATTAGGTAACATTAAACAAGAAATCGCGGTGGAACTGACACGATAAGGCAGCACATGAATTAGTTGTTTTACGAGTTTATACTCTTAAAATAAGTAACATAAAAGAGTGAAGACAACAAGCGTTGTAAAGTTTAACAAATAATTTATTTCCCTAGAATACAAAGTGAAAATGAGAAAAAAAAGAACTTACGGTATCGCGAATTAAATCCCAAAATAATCACAGAATTAAGAACACAAGTCCTAATAATAGAAATTCCTGAATAAAACTCAGTTCAAGTCTCGAAGAGATCCAAAATTGAAGGCTATGACTTGTCTGTTATAACTATGGAGAACAGATGTCTCAACAGCCTCTTGTTGAATCACAGAAATGTTATTTCAAGTTTGAATTCAGTATATATTCCAGTGGATGTCTTTATGCAAGAATTTTATCAGATCTTTTTTTCTATTTCCAGAGAAAATAATCACTTGAATTCAATATTTTGAAGAAAATAAAATTCAGCCCAAAACTGGTCATAACATAATACAACTTGAAAGTGTTAGATGTTAAAGCACGACTAGTAAATCCTCACAATCACAAGATTATATAGTTCTCTACTTGACCTCAGGTCACAAGTAGCATTGTCTAGAAACAACCATTTCCTAATGGAAAATAACCTTTTAGAATGATCTAATGTGCCTTGTTTATTTACAATGCAATAACTTGCAAAATTCACTTAGGAATCTCCAAAACTCAGACCCAAATCAAGATATTTATTCCTTCTTGTTTACCTGAATAATAATCCTGATAATAAGTTCATACACATAGAGAATGATGGAGCTATTCTTAGTTTTTTACATAACTGAAATAAAAAAGTCAATCAGGTCAAGCAGAAATGAACTCAATTTTGGACAAGGTCAAGTCCAGCAAACAATGTTACATTACGATAGCATGTAATGAAATGAAAAAAGTTAAACTAACAAACAAACAATTAAATTAAATATACATAATAGTTGGCTTGGCTGTCGGTGTACCGACTATGTTGTAACTATTCGGTTGAGTAGTGTGACAGAATCGATTTTGCATTCTTTACTCATCTTGGTTGAAGTTTCCCACCAACAAAAATAATTTTCTTTTTGCAGGTCCCCATGTGGAAATGCAGGGTGGCTTGCAAGCGAGCCTGTGTGATGTTAGGACAAAGTCTATAGAAGTAGAAGGGTTTAACCAAGATCAGTAACAAAAATCCAAAATCGTTATTTCACAATACTATATGTCTGGATGTATATTGTGCAAACATACTTGTTCTTTAGTGCATCCTTGAACACTTCCACGGAGCAGTTAGAGAAAATCCATGGGTGCCTGGAGTATGGTTTAGTTTTGTTGAACACTGGGTCTTTGGAAGTCATAAGAAAGTAATCATCAGCCCTACAAGCTATGGCGTTCCCTTCACCGTCATGGTCTGCTCCAAGACTGGGAATAAGAAGAAGGTAATGCACATGACTATCCATTAAATACACTGTAGCTTTGACAATATATCTCTCCCTTGCGTGACAAGTATCAGTCCATTGTTGCCTAATAAAATGTCCACAATAGAACGAAGCAAACTGTTATTTTACACACATATACATATGAGATTATTTCATTAAAACGATTCCAGTTGTATCTGAAAGACAATATGCAATACAAATTGTTTCCAGGACTTATAGAAAATATTCTCGACCGCCTAAATGATGCCGTGATCTGGTGCATGAGATAAAGAAAACTGGAAAAAATTGAAGGAAACAACTAATCATGGATAGGTGGTCACAAAGAGTTTCCCATGTATAAATCAGGACACCAACGCAGGACTCCGTAAGTGCTGATCGATTGGACGCAAATGCAGGGGACAAATAGATTGTCATGAGTAAACTTACTTGTGTGCAAGTTCGTGTGCTGCTGTGGCCACTGTAAAAAAATAATCACGTGACTGGACTAGCGATGTTTTGTAATATGTGTCACATACCGACCCAAGGTAGGAATAACCTGAAAGTAAATAAGGGAATAAGACCAGGTATCGAAATGAAATTCTGAAAGGATAACAGTTAAAAACTATCAGCTGCTCAAAGTTTATATGGAAATATCCTGATAAAAATAAAACAAAATAAGGCAATCCATGGTAAAATTCTCATAATGCAAAAATAACGAAAACGTTAATTTTGCTATTATTATTATTATTTTCAATATGGCTAATGCATGGCGTAATTTAGGTTCTTCAAATTACGACAACACATGTTTACAGATGAAAGCATATGTGGGGCCGGTGGAAAAATGTCAGATGATACTCATTGATAACGACAACGCATGTAAGGTCAAGATCAATACTCAACCACCTGCCTTAAATCCAATGAAAAATTACCCAAATTCGTAAACATGTTTATTATTAAGATTTAAATTAAAGCTTTCAAACTGGTTAACACCTATTTAGAGTCCAATATCATTAAATAGAATCTGCACTAATGTACGAAAAATTAGTTATGTAATATCTTGTTATAGATGATAACTACAATCTACAGCCATGTACAGAAACCAAATGCACAACACAACGAACAGTGCAAAATTAGTATCTAGCAAGCCTGAGCGCTTTCGACTCTTAATGAGTCTCTTTCAGAGGCAAAAACAAAACATAGACAAGACAAACAAATAAAACAGAAAAACCGTTGTGTTTGCAAAATTTTACATGACTATTTCTACAGGAACTAAACCTCTAAATTTATTATGTTTCGACTTGTTTATTCCAACCTGTTGCAGATGCAGGAAAATATTATATATTGATCTAGAAATCGATGAGCCATAGCGACATCTGTTATTTTATGTAAATTTATTTAGGTGCAAATTATATCCCAGATATTTCATTGTTATATTAGTAATTATAGGTTAATGGGTGACTAATAAGCAAATTTAGAGAATTATTTAAAAGAAAATGTGTCAGCTGCAAAAAATATCCTGATAAAAATAAAACAAAACAAGGCAATCCATGGTAAAATTCTCATAATGCAAAAATAACGAAAACGTTATTTTTGCTATTATTATTACTATTTTCAATATGGCTAATACATGGCGTAATTTAGGTTCTTCAAATTATGACAACACATGTTTACAGATGAAATCATATGTGGGACCGGTGGAAAAATGTCAGATGATACTCATTGATAACGACAACGCATGTAAGGTCAAGATTATTTGTGCATGGCTGTCTTTTTGTAGTTGTTGTTATTGTTGTTGTTGTTGTTGTTGTTGTTGTTGTTGTAGTAGGGTTTAACGCCATTTTTCAGAACAAGATAGGCTAGACATGGCGGCCAGTATAACTGGTGGAGGAAAAAGCCTGGAAAACCACGGGAGAACCACCGACCCATGAAAACCTACTGGAAAGCTTTCTCACATACCCTGTCTTTTTGTAGTTTTCTTGGTGAAGCGCGGTATGATCTGTGCACCAGAAGGTAGTGACGTTTACGGGTATATATTTATTTACAGGTAATGATACGTGATCAGTTCACAACTTACTTTTCTTTGAAAACTTCTTTAAGTCGATGCATCAATGTTCGTCTTTGTAATCTTTTATTAAAGAGCTTCGATGCGTTTGATCTTTAGAGAAGTAAATTGATATTGTGGCTGAGGGTCAAACACGTAGTGGTCAGAAATTAAGTTTTACGGATGTAGACCAAAACATGTTCGGAGGTGAAATCCAGTGGGGGTGGTGCGGTGGTAGTGGCAAGTGCCGCCTTTGCCCCTGTGTGCGGGCACCTATGCAATGGAGGCAAGCAACGGTCACTAAAGCTTTCTACCACTTTCTCGAAACTTTCTCTTATGCAGATGGCATTCCAGGCCTCTCTACTCAACGCTCTTCCAAGTTTTTTTCGTGACTCATTATCATACATATTTTGTTTTGAATCTCATTTGGATGATCGTTGTGACATCTAAGATTATGTTCTCTGGCTAGAGAGCACTGTAATTCTTTCAGCCAATTCAGTATCAAAACAGGATACTAAAGTTTGTTCATTTTCTAACCATCTCGATATTGTGAATGTATTTTTATCTCTATGTTCTGATTCAAATACATCCTTGTCGCCTATCTTCATAGATTCTTTGCTTTCCACCTTTGTTTCTACTAGTCCAGAATGACTTTTTTCAAACTATTTACTTCCAGACTATTATCAAATTCTGTACACAATATGACGCTCACCGTGTTGGTGAGAGATGCTGCTAACTGAAGTTCCGTACGAAGTAACCCAGATTTTATATCGTGAAAATGCTTCTTGTCGCTGCCTTGGCCTAGAGTGAGATGTAAGCCACACAAAGCTTGTCGTCTTTCATAATCGTCCACTTCCACTCGTATTATCGAATACATTGCTGTTGATGTGTTCAAAGTTTGATTGATGTTGTTTCCCACTTTAAGTAATATGTCTACACAACACACGTGAAGTCGAGGTTTTTCAATGATGGTTTTGTATTTGTTAGCATTGATCATCAACTGTAACACGGTATTACCTCGATTCTGTCTCAGCCTTTCAGCAAGTACATATCTCGCAATCACATATCCTAATGCAAATGTTCCACCAGTTCTAAACTGCGACCGTGATCGATTTTAATTAGACGATCGTTAAGTCCACTATTGTGATTTGCATCATCATCAATGCCGTATCGTTGAGTATGTATGGTTCCAAGAAAACAATACATCCAGATGTGTGTTCTTGTCTTTATTCCGTACGACGAGATTTTCCAGGTACGCTCGGTAAGGATAAGTATCCATGCTGCTGCTCAGTAGATTCTTATTCAAGTACCAATCTCCTTCACTGAACAAGCAGTGCATGTGGTTGGTGGATTGGTGTCGCCCGCGTTAAGAACTTTAACTTGTAGTTAAAAGTGACTGCTATTCAGATACATGTAATCTGTGGTCTGTCGTTTGATTTCAAATTTGATAGGGATTGAGTTAGACAAAGGCGATACGGGATGAAATTCCTCCCATTTGTTTTTTTGCCTTGTCCTTATGGTAGATGGAATGACGAACAGGTCGAGTTCTGATTTGAAACATTCGCAAGAATGTAAGTGCAGCCATTTTTAGTAACCACATAAGCCTAATTCTCCAGGTGATCTTCTTTTCTTATTCTTTCTCTGACCGTGTTTTAAGATCTGAAAGGATATGAATATCTCTTCCTACCTCGTCCATGCTGTAGAGTAGAAGATAAAATAATGTCGTTGCCAAAAGTGTGAGGTGAATTAATATGAGTGTCTCGGCTACCCAATAGGGGTTTACCAGTTTGAAGAAAAACATTTGGCTACTGTCACGAAGGCGTCTTTAGGAAGAGGCGTTTTAGAAAATGTAGTTTCAACTTGATTTTTACTTTCGAGTATATACTATTGTGTCTCAGAGCTCCTTTGATACTAATGTTGAAGATGTCAAAATACGATTTTCTTATAGGAAGTTAGTTAGGATTTTCAAATTTACGGTGAACTTCATACGTATTTGCATCTTTCTCGTAAACAGCAGTGATAGAATCAAATTTAAAAGGAATGCTTCTCAGTAACGGAGCGGGTGTGTTTGCCACCATGTTGTACTCCAACAAATCGGAGTAAACAAAAATAAATTCATCCCGTCTTTTAATTCAGTAGGTTAACAAAAATACACGTAGATTATCTCTTTGCTGTTGGTGTCTTTCGACGATAATTTGAGCTTACACCCAAAATAGAACACAGGCTGGTAGAGAAAATGATGTGTAGCGTTTTGCCATACCAAAGCAACATTGTTCATACTATGAACTACTTTAAAGGTAGTCGATCAGTACACTTTTACCAGGGCTTTCCCAAATAACGGCAATAGTTTCGAACAGATGTTGGACATTAAAATAAAATCCTGAAGGAATGCTCATGGAATGGATGGTCAATTGCTTGGCTTACAATGGGGATTGGAGGTTTTGTAATAACCGGGGTCATATTTATCCAAGTGTTCTTAAACTTGTTGTTTGCAGATTTTGACGGTAAATGTTGTTGAAGTTCCACTCACATTCAGGACTTGCGTGGGTTGAACGATTTGTACCAAGGGTACTTCCCTATGAGCATCGTGATCCAATTATATGCCTTTGGGTAATTAGACCGCTAAACAGCGTAAGGTATTGTTGAGAAAAAATACACAGAAGTGTCACTGGGTAATGCTCAATAAATTGGTTATTCATAATTGGATGGCTCTGGTCTCCGAGGAGTGACTCAGTTTCAAAGGAGAATGATTTTCCAAATGTTCCCAAAAGACGGCATTTGCTGCTGTATTTGTGATTGATAGTTTCAGCAAGGCTACCGTTATTACTACCCACAGAACATTTCAAAGAAGGATTTGTTTTCTGCAGTCGTCGGGAGTACGTCCGATGCTGTGATGGAACGAGATATGGTACCATGTCGATGAAATTGATAGTGTGTTGATTTGTAAAATATTTTCACATACGTTCGTTCAACGTTCTTTGAAAAGGTTACAAGACCCTTGCCTCTCGTGTTGTGATTCTTAGTGGTGAAAACATGGATGTGTCTTTTCCATCTCTTTTGAATAGGCTGGTTCAGAAATTCGGTGGCTTTGTTTCTTTATCACCATAGGGGTTACGTAACACTTTCTTTGAAAACTGGTTTTAAAGCTGATACTAACTCGGAACATTTGTCTTAGAACTTAAAGAAAGGACCCTAGCTGAATTTTAAAACACACTGATGACACAAAACAAATATTTGTAACCTCGATTACATGCTTCCAAACGAGAGACATCAGCTAAATTGGCTTGCCATTGATGATTGATGCCATCCAATTTTTTTTTACTTCGTTAATATTCACGTCAAGTGGGCTTCTGTAACGTGTACGACGCTTATTCTTGTCACGGTCTCTGCACCTCTCTTAAATGTACACTTTTAAGCTTGGTTTTAGCAGCACGAAACAATGTTTGAATTCGTCCCTAACCAGCAGTTGCTCTTCAGTGGTCACTATTTTGCTAGAGTCTTGATAACTTCTGACTTTCCTCCTCTCTTTTTTTCTCCCGCTGAAGTGGGTTTCGACATCATATTTGTAATCCAAGGTTTCATTTCTCCACATCTGGGAGTAAAGGAAGCTGTCAAGAAGGAAGGTGAGATCGGACTATGTACTGGAGCAGTCGGAGTTTGAAACATTTTTCTCACGTCATCTTCCTTCCTTGTGGCCGCGTGTGTCGTGGTGATTTTTTGCTGTTGTATTCAATGATAATCCTAAAATCTCTCAAAGTATCTTCAATTGTTTCCTTCAATGCTTGCTGGTGAAAGAGCTAAAGACGTTGCAATACTTGCACGTAACATTGCTATTTTCTCTTTCTGACAAATCGGTTCGATCCATCAACGATTCTAATTATTGTTCTAACTTTGACATCTCGGGGGTATTAGAATTCGGAGGTAAATAAAGTTGCCATTGTTTGTATCATCATTTGGTTGGAAATTACGTGAACCTTTTTCTTCCCATATGATTAAAAGGTAGAGGGATGATGCATTTCCGAAAATGAGTTTCAGTTTAATCCTTTTTGTCTTCCTTCTTATCCCATGACATCTTCAAAAAGAGGTCATCAATCGATCCTGATAGGTCTTGTTTGGATAAATGCAGCAAACTTTGCAAAGCACCGGTTTTGTATTGTATTTAGGCTTTGGGCCCGGTCACATTTTAAGCTGCAACAACAGTTGCTGAAGAAGACGTAGCTACCCCTGGAGAATTTCCTTTAGAAATGGGATTTCATTTGTCATAAAATCAGGTTTTTAAATCAAGTTTGGCAGACATCGTGGTGGTTGGCGAGGACACCGTCGGGAGTGGTGTTGTTTTCTGGAATACGTTCGCGTCCTTGAAGCAATACCTCCTTTCTTTCTGGCAGGAGATGTCTTTTTCTTGGAAGTTTTTTTTTTTTTCTTGTGGTGTTACTTTCTAAAACTTCAACGATGACGTCGATCAATGACCCATCAAGGTATAGATTCCAGTTCGTATATTACGGAAAAGGACAGTTATTGTTTTAAACTTCAAAACACAACCATTTGAATCAGTTGGAGAGTAGATAAGAAGTAACGTGTTCAGCCTTGAAAGTCTCGATCGATAATACGTGTTGTACTGTCTTAAAGATTCAAGTCCAAATAAGCTGGTAGCGACCTTGGTGTACCATTGATCTGGAAAGATACTGACTTTGAAACAAACAAATATGGCCCTGGCAAGTAATGTACTTTGTGACATTTCGACATTTGTATGACTTGTATATTGCCACATTATTTGTCGACAGTTTGAGAGAGAGAGAGAGAGAGAGAGAGAGAGAGAGAGAGAGAGTAACAATTTTATGGTCGGTAGTAATGTTAATTAAAGCAGAATGATGACTCAGGTCAACTGTAAAGAGATTAAAATATTTTAATTACCTCTTGTTGGTTCGTCATTTCGCTAAGTTTCTATTCCACACTAAAAATCATGCACGTGTACGTGAATGGCTGAACGTTCAGTGTTAAAAAATGTAACGATGTGTTTGTAGTGCTCCACTTTCTTTATTAAACCATCTTTCATGCATAAATCATAAGTGTAACTTAGATTGATTTATTCAATGTGAATAAAATTAGAAACTCAAAAACGATAACGATTAACGTATAAATATGCAAAGGTGATTGTGAATAACCAAAAAAGGCACATAACTACCTTTTGTAGCGGACTCAATCGGTAAGGATGTGAGGTCATTCACTCGGTCAATACACAGTTGCCCGTAGTCAGTTTTGTATGTGATGTAAATAAAATATATGTGTAGTGTGTTCGCTGTATTAATGATATACCACTCGTGTATAAATGTTTCCTTGAAAGGAAACTCGGCAAGTCCATACATATACATACACTCATTTGCATGGTGAAAGCTACCATCATATTATATATCAAATTTCCTGATTTTCAGTGGTTTTGGTTTGAGAATTCTGCCAAACACCTAACTAATGTAGAGAGTAAAATAATTTTTCCTGGATTAATGTTGAACCAATAGACGACCGGAGCGGTCTGCTATCTAATTAACGAGCTCAATATAATATTGCAAGCCACAGAGAGAGAGAGAGAGAGAGAGAGAGAGAGAGAGAGCACAAGCACATACCGTATAAAACCTCACCAGTGGTACCTTCATACATGGCATATCTGTAAATAAAATTATTCTTTACGACGTGCTACAAAACATTCGATGACATATTGAACATTTTTACATTAGCAAATAAATACAGCCAGGAATTTTGGAAGAGGTCTCTAATGGGCATATTTTAAAACTCTTAAATGGGGGGGGGGGCAAGAATATTGTAATAAATTTTGGAGATGCGCATTTGGTGATAGCGCCCCGTTTAAGGAATTCTTAGATTTGTGTGATTTTACTTGTTTAATTACTGGAATTCGGTGCAATGGAAATATTCATTAGCCCGAAATAATTAGCCAATTACTAGGAACAAACGTCACAGAGAGAAAGTATTAGTGAGTTTCCAAGATGCCATGGTCATTAGTAGTGAATTCAGACCCAAACCGCATGACTGTCCCTGTCATAATGTAGTCCTTAATAAAATCTACTTGGTTGTTGTGACTGCAGTGGCAGTATTTACGATAGGAAACCGGTAAATTACACAATGGGATAAACAAGAAGGGACTCTGCAGATACCGTTTATGTCGCCATGGTGGCAAATGTGATGTAGTTGTATTGGTGTAATGTGCCTTGGAACCATGGATTGACTGAACTAAGATGGCGTAGTTAAAATAGCTCCCTGAGTTAGGGGATAGTTGCAGAGTTTCTACGGCGTGAACTGCTGACGGTACGGAAAGTGATGAAGGGAAACTATGCAAACGTGCGGTTGATAGTTATTTGGCAAGTTGGGAAATCTGTGGGTTTACATTGATTAGAGTAAAATTTATGTATAGAATGGACACGTCTGGCTTCCTAACTTACAACTGAAGTTGTATAGAAGTCTTTGGAAATTTGGGGTAAACATATGACTTCTAGCGGGAATCGCGCCAGGGTTTGACACCGCTCGGTCAAGCAAAGATCCCTGGCTTGTAACAACATGTACCTCCTTCCTACACATTTGTGGCATAGTTTGCAATATGGAAATGTCAAAACTATGACGTATGACAAGAACTTTAACGTACTTGTGCTTATGACCAAAGTTTCTTTTCATCACATTAAAATTTAATCCATAATTATGAAATTTACAAATTGTGTGATAGAAAAATTAAGGTAAGGTAGACATCAAAGGAACTGATACATGACAATATATTCGTGAAAATGACATTTTGTGTACTGTCTCCTTTAGGTGATATACTTTCGAGAAAACGTGTAGCCTATGGAAGGCTACGGTGATACTTAATTCCAAATATGAGTTACTACTGATAAATATATTGACTGGTTTTCAATTAATAAAAGTCCAGAGTGCTTAAGAAATACACGTACGATCAAAAATCACTCCAACAAAACGAATGCCACAATGACACAAATCGAAGAAAACAAAACTATTGTGCGTCTCCAAAAACGCCAAGCAAAGCACGGACTTCAAAATATTTTTGTAGAGTTGCATTGTCATTATAGGGGGTAGAGTGCGGAGAGAACTCTGTTTAACATAAGATTTAATTGCTTTCTGCTTCTTTTGCATAAAGAACGCAGCAGAATATGGTACTGCCAAGAAGAAAACAACAATGGTGATTTGAAACTAATATGACTACCTTTCTCTATCCACGTATGACCTTCATATTCTATGGGAGATATCAATATTGGATAACTGTGGACTCTGTAGTACTGAGACCAGTTTAGATTTGTCGCCAAAGACGTTTACACGGCATGACTGTTGAGCAGGTAGGGAATTGCGTGGTTTTTGATAGAATTGAGAGAGTTTCTTGCATCAAAATATTTTAGAAAGGCGATACATATGTATACAATTAACACGATCATCATCATCAATAATAATAATAATAACAACAACAACAACAACAACAACAATAATAATAATAATAATAATAATAATAATAGGCGGGCCCAAATAACATATTGGTATTGTCCTTGTACTGCATCGACGTGCCCTTGTGCCCAGTTGACAAATCTAACAAAAACTGTTAATCATTGAGGGATCGTAGCGAATTATCTTCCCAATATATTGAGCCAAGGAAAAATACCATGTCCTAATATTTGATTCAATATCTTGGACTCTGTTGTTGACCGGAACAAATTTTATATCTGAAGTTATGCACTTAACGCCATTTTATAAGCTATAAATACTCGAGTGGAGGATGAATTTTGTCATCAAATTAGGAAGCACAGGTGTTAGATCATGTTTTTTTCAGGCATTGTGTTGGCTGGCGAGGATACCGTCGGGAGTGGCGTTGTTTTCTGGAATAAGTTTGCGTCCTTGAAGCAGTATCTCCTTTCTTTATGGCAGGAGATGTCTTTTTCTTGGAATTTGTCTTCTTCTTGGGGATTTTCGTTTTCTTTGGAAGTGGACTTTCGGTGATCTCTTCTTCTTAAGACTTTTTTTTTGGAGAGGATTTGATTTTTTCTTTGATTTAGCTTCGGCATTAGGATCCATTTTTGAAAAGGAACGAATGTTGTTACAGTGTAGAGAACCTATAAGCTATAAACGCACGGGTAACGGATGAATCCGGGAAAGCCTCGGGAAGAAGCATAGACCACGGAATACTAGTAGCAAGTATTCTGACATAACCACTTTGACAGAGACTTGGACTCGAACCCACGTGGAATTGGGTATTGTATTATCTATAAGAATGCATGATTCATAGCATTAGTGTGAACTAAATTGTCATTTTTTTTTTGCTTCTTTGCTAAGGTAATACAAACAGCATATCCTCAAATGTTTGGCCTTTGTCGGTTGAAACGTCAGTGCCAACTCCTAAAGGGTAGAGGAGTTCCAAATTCCTTCATATGTTTTCTCTGGGGGATTGTTTGATATAAAATGGAATGTGCTGAAGGGTTGTTAAACAAAGTCACATAAACTTCAGTAAGAGCATACATGTATGGGTTTTTAATATTAAATAAATTATCCCTTTTAAACAAGAAGAAATAGTCTGTATAAGAAATATAATTATACTCTGACAGTCTTTTCTCAAAATTATTTTCAAAATCGCAATAAAAGTTATGCCTTTTGTACAAAAACTCAAGCGTTGGTAGCTATAAATGAAACTCCATGCAAAGTGGACACCTTTTCGTATTATTTAAAGTTCTGTTGAAAATTTGTTCATTCTTATGTCAAACTATTCTAAGGACTGTTTGATTATCGCATCTTAGGAAAAATAGAAATGATTGGGTCCGAAATATAAATGATATAATATAAAATCAGACAGTGCACACATTTTATTTATTCTGAATATTTATAACATAAATAATAATCTGCACAAAAATCTAACCACTCATTAGTTTTGCATTTGGCCAAGTAGTCCAAAAGAGAATGCTGTCCGTTTCACGGAAGGTGTATTTAAGCTATCACTACGTAGAAAATCGCAAACTCAATACATTTTTATCTATAGCTGATACAGTATGTTTGATGCACTGGAGAAAATGAAAAAAAAAAAAAAATTAAAAAATGAATAGTTGCAAGAAAAAGCAAGGCATGTTTTAAAGAGTAAATTACTCCAATAAGTAAATATCTCAAGATTTCACAAATGAACGGTGAATGGTGTTTGGGTCACATAATATTAAGCAAATACATCTGTAGAAAAAATAATTCTAAAAGAAATCATACAAATTATTGTGCGAAAAATGGCTTTGTTTCATTTTGTAAAAACTATATGAGACATATTTGTCTTTCATTTTTGACAAAGTTTATTCTTAATATTGGTATACCAATTGATTATCTATTGTTTTTGTCCGATAAGATATCTCTACGTTTTCTTCAGCTCCTTGCTTAGTGTCGATAACGTCCATGAGTCATAAAATTAAGGCATGTTGAAAAGAAGATAACGATGCATGCTATCAATTCTTTGTTCAATGTTTGCTTATAAAGCAGGAAATAATTTTAAAGTAATCTTGTACAGGTTCCGTGCCGCCACCTATTGAATTAAAGCGACGCTACGGACTACGATCCATCTTTGCCTTTAATTCTAAGTTACCACTGGCGGCTAGTTAAGCTTGTTTGACTAAGTGAAGATCATCTAAAATTATTTCACATCTAGGAAGTTTGCACAACATAATAGGTGTAACTAAATCAGTTTAAATCCATTTTAAACTATCAACAGAACATATGTCTATGATAATGGGAAAGGTTCGAAAGATAAACTTCAGTTTGACAATATGTTAATTCTAATAAGTAATGTCGAGTTTGGCGACTCGCTAGTTACATATTACAAGACGCCTATTTGTTGATATCTGTTCCTTGAATGCCAGATCTGCGTCTGATATGTAACACAGAATGTATCATTTTTCTTCAGCTTGTAACAATTTCGGTATCAATCAGTATCAAGAAGAGATACGAAATGCTCCGACATACCTTAGGAAAGCTTTACGCAGAGACTACCATCACAGTAAATAACCTAACTCTCATGGCAGTGGGCATGTTCACTGATGAAACCAACTCTAGAACGGCTAAAGAATGTGTGGTCTTTGGCAGACTACGCGGACATTTGTGAGAAAGCTAATGAGAATAAGATGGCAAGACAAGGATCCATGACACCCAGCTTCTCACACGGGCAGGTATTAAAAATATCCACATTCTGCTGACGAACTCGTAGTGAGATGTGCAGTCTACATCAACAGGATGTCAGAAGACCAGTTTCGAAGGATGAAGGAGGGTCCGACGAAAGTCTTAAAACTTTGCCCTCAAGCCATCTTGAAACACTTCAACATTGCCCTAGAATCTAGGGAGGACTTCGCGTATGATCGCTCCACCGGGCAGTGCATCATCCATGCTGTCGCTGCTGACTTTGAACTAAGAAGAATTATCGAGTCTTGCAGATCACGATTCTCTAATTTCGTTTTGGGGTTTATTTACTCATTTATTTTAATGATGGGTATACTGTTTGCATATTAAGGAAATACTGCACTAAACTATACTCTTATCTGTGGAAGTAGATTATATGAAGTTGATTTTAGGCTTTGAGAAATTTAAAGGGTCTATGCAATTCTATAATGCATTGACTTCGATTTCGTATAGTCATTAGAACGTACCCAACTAAACGTATTACCTAGCATTATTGAGAAACTGTTGTAATATTGTTCATAAAAAGTAAGTTCACTCAAATTATTAAACATATGAACCTGCATAAATGTTGTACCTTGAAGAAAGGTTAAACAGGATGTTTTACGTAATCTATTGTGGGAAAATATTTTAGGTGTAGTACTGAAATGTGAGTGAAATTATTAAGTGCTAAATGTACATTGCATCTACATATTTTTAAACAGCTCGACGTATTTATCGCATGTAATGAAACCTTAGCAGACAAGAGTAGTTGTAGTATGCATTGGGCTACAACGTTGATACTAGCTATTATGCTTTAACGAGAATATCTGGAACAGTTATATTTGTTGATCATTCATCAACGTGTTTGAAATGTAGTTTGTGCGTTAAGGTAGACATATTACGCCCGTAGTCATTGTACAATCGACATGTACGGTTATACCTGCTTTACATACACTTACCTCGAAAAGAGCATTACATGGTCGCTGATTCTAACGTAGTCATAAGTCCAGAGTGCAAGATGATACAGGTACTTGCTAACTTCAACTGTGTACTTTCCGTCAACAATCTCCACCATTGAATAATTGTGTCTAAAATCTTCCATCGACTTTATAAAACATTAGAAAATAAAATGGAAAAGATATATAGAAAGTGTGCAACACCAGTTACCATCTATAAGCTAAACAATCTGCGAAAGACGTATTAATTATTTCTATTGGATTTCTAATACAGTGTTAAAAAACAAACAGTGACATGGGTGAAATAAGGAAACAAGTGCCGTATTTGTTTAAATCTATAGTTTGTTTAGCAAATTAAAACTTAAACGACGATGGGAATCCTACAGTTTACCTGATAATAGATGGTCCCAGACCAAACGTCACAAGTTCTGGTGTTTTTAGATATTATGGGATTTAGGACTACGTGCAAGGTTTACTTGCCTCCAAACCTGAAGGATCTAACAATGTGCTAATCTACGCACCTTAAAATATAAAGAATAGACAATGGAAGTACTCCAACTGCCAGAGGCAATCTGTCGTTTAGCAAAACCACATATTACACACATTTTGTTGGCAAAGAATGGAATGTAGGTTAAATTAAATCAAGAGATATAGTAGAATTACAGTCAGTAAAACGAACCAAGTAATGGGGCTTAGTGTTGGTAACTATGTTGCTGCTCTTATCATACAGACGAGATGTCTGAATTATTCGGGAAATAAAAATCAATCTCACCTGAAGAAATCTAATCCTGTTAATATATATATCCTAAGGAAGGAAAACATCGGTACGTCCTGAGCCAAAAGGTGAAAAAAATAAATAAAATAACCATCAGTCAAATGTACGAAATACTGATTCAATGAAGAGGACATCTACCCATGCTGATAGGAATGTTAATAAAAGTGTTTGCTTCTTTGTTATGATCTATTCCTTGACGGATTTTAGACGGCACCATAAGATAAGGTAGAAGAAAAAAGATGGAAACGACAACCTTTTCAGGAAAGACACCAGTTTTATATAACTGAATATCATTGAATCATTTTGAAGTATGAAAGCTCACTTTAGTTCCATATACACGATGGATGGAACTCCACCATTTGTACGAAGAAAAGATTTATATACGAATCCTAATATTACCTAGATGTCATAGTTGTAAGAAGAATATCAATCGATGACAGATCGGACCGACTTGTCTGAAGTAGAACAATCGTAAAGGTAGGTTAGTAGTTGTAACGTCTTCAACTCTTTCGTCAGAAATTATAAAGGAAATAGCAAAACCTACTCTGAGAGATTTGATGACAATCAATGAAAACGAAATCAGTTTTTTTTAATCAAATATGTTTCTTTGCAAAACCAATCTCCCAGATAAGACTTTTACTTAAAGGGAGCGAAATGTTGTCTGCCAACCAATGTGATGGTCGGGCCAAGTGATCTCCCCTTACCTATAAGACAGGCTCCTTATGGATATAACTGCGGGGAGGCTGGGAGGGTGTATGCCTATTATTATTGGGTAAGTATTTTCTAAGAATCAAATTTTGCTATAACAAATTGGTTTCTTCTTCGAATAAATTACCCAGTCATAATACTATAGTAAAATATGTAAGAGGTGGAGGGAGCTAAATTCCCTTTTCCCGGAGATACCATCTCCGGTCCCTTAAGGTATTGAGAAAGCGTCTATGTAACCCAACTGGAGGGGACTCCATCTGTCGGGGCGATGCTTCAGAAAGGGCTTAGCCAGAATTTTAAAACTATGACCCTTTAATTACACGGTTATTAGCTGCCTGTAAATACCACAGTGCAAATTTCAGCGTGACTAACAGCTATCTGCAATTATGAGTGGCCCAACTTCGATCGATTTGGGGTATTTAAACTCCTCACGACATGATTTGTGGGGTTTGTGTGGTTATTAGGTTGCTACTCCTTAATGTCTAGAACAATATACAATGCTTACATCCGGCATAGTGTTCAAATAAAATTGTCTAAAAAGAGTTGATGTTCAGCGAAAAAAGTTGCAGAAAACACATTGTTTGTTGACGACTGAGACGGAGTTTTTTCACCCCAGGGTATACAAAGATGTTTGCTTGATGACCTTGTCAAAACTATGCTTAAAACGAATATCACCGTGTAGTTAAGTCAAACATTTAATAGCAAATATCAGTTCAGGATTTCTAAATCAAAAAGCATTCTTACTGAATGTATTTTGCTAAAGAAAACGATTTAGTGTCAATGTTTCAGGTAGACGGAACACCATGACGGTTACAAATGCATAATCGAGTACGGTTAACTACTTACATGGACCCCACTGTCTGAGAGAAACATTCGTATCTACGATTAATGAAACACACATAATTGCGCACATTAATACAAATTGACTGTAAGTAGAGCCCCTTATTTATTCTTTCAACAAATACTACTACTACCACTACTACTACTACTAATGATAATAATAATGATGATAAGAAGCTTGTATCCTTAACTCATGACCATACTTACCTTTAAAGTTCACTTTCAATATATGTTAAATTATTTTACTTGCTTATCTTTATTCTGACATGAAAAGTTTTATTTATATTTTGAAGGGTTAATTACATACTTCAGTAATGTTGTTTTGTAATCTTAAATACACTTTTGAGTTAAAATTGTGCTGAAGTGACTGACACACCGCAGATACACATATATTCCTTAAAAACATGCCTGAAGAAGCATACAGTAAATGCAAAGTAGGAAAAAATTATCAGCGTTTATTTTAAAATTTCATTTCTGTTCTTTTATCTCTTTTTTTGCTGTGCTTGTTAGTTACTATAAATCGTGGTTATTATCTACAGCTACATTTTGTGTACGTGTTTCTATTTTAAGATATTAAGAATGCCTGTAGATTGCGTACGATGAATACATAGATTTAGTCAAGATTCTAATAATACACATGTTTACAATGTTTGCAATTATTTTCCATTGGATACGTCTGTCTGGTAGATTCTTAGAAGAATTAAGATATTTCCCATTTGATGAGTTAGGCCAGTTGCGGTCTTTAACAATGTGGGATATTTGAAAAATGTCACGCAGAGAGTGTGAGGGAAATGTGTTTTCATTTCTTATGCTTGTAGGTACGTATTTGGAGCTGGACAATTTTTTCTTTCTTATTTCTTATGTTCTTGTTGTAAAATCAGTGTGCATACATATTTAATATTGTGTTTAGTTATTATTTGAGACGAAATATTTGTCTGGAATATTTGTTGGCACTACAAAGTGCTCAAAGGAATAAAATATCATTCTGGGACTATTGCGAATTTATTCAAAGGACTTATTGACAATACCATTGTGATAACTCAGGAATGTTGGCAGACTAGTATATTCAAAGATCTGGAGTCAATCTGTAGCATTTGATTGTTATGAACTTATTTAGAGCTGTTCAAGGATTATTTTGGATTCAATTCATAATATTTTACGTTCCTCTTAAAATTTGAATGTATAACTTTGGGAATTAAATCAATTGCTGTGATTTGCAAAATTAGTTGGTTTTGGTTCTTTCTGGTTCTTAGTTTATGATCACAGAGTCGTGAGAGAGAGAGAGAGAGAGAGAGAGAGAGTCGCACACCGTTTATTTATCGCTCAGTGTGCTGTGTCTATAATCTGCTATACATAATTGTAAAGAAAGAAAACGCATCGCTTATCGAACTGCATAACCATTCAGGGTTATGGGAATAAGCTCACGCACAATCACATACAGACGATATATATACCCCACAGAAGATAGATCCGTGTCCATTTATGAACTCACACTACTGATTGAGAGAATACATCTGTCCTGGCATTTTCTGTATAAATTGATTCCATTCGTTGATGTCGTAAACAACACCCACATTGGTCAAGCACGTTCTGAAACACACACACACACACACACACACACACATATATATATATATATATATATATATATATATATATATATATATATATATATATATATATATATATAGTTAGGTGTTTAGGCTCGTTCAAAAGTAATAAAGAAAAGAGTGAAGCCAACAAGCTTTGTAAAATTTAACAAAATAATTTATTTCCCTTGAAAACAAGGTACAAATATGAAAAAGGACTTACGGTTTGTGAATATAATCCAAAAAGTAATTATAGAATTAAAATATAAAAGTCCTATCACAAAAAAAGTTCTAATTGAATCAAGGTTGGAATCACGGCGAGGGTCCAATATGGAGGACGATAACGTCAGATGAATGCAGTACTGTACTGATGTGTAAACAATTTCTCGTTGAGTTTTATGAATTAAGAATAATGCTCCGGCTTTAGAATTCTGAATAATTTCCAATAAATGTCTTTGTCCAAGAAATTGATGAAGAGCACTTATATTTCCAGGAACAATAAATTATTTGAAATAACAATTTCAACTCACTTGGTCACAAGACAAAATACCTTTGAGCTCCAAAAGGTATTAAATACGACTGAATTCAATCACTAAAAGCGTTAGTTTTAAGCACACTTTTCGATTACTTGACGGGGTCACGTGATCACTTAATTCGAATGGCTCAGAAAGCCTATATGACAATTGACACGTACCCCAAGGACAAATTTGGTCGTACCGAAAAAACTGTCAAATCCAGTGAATAAAGTTATCATTATAATAACTTGCAATGAAATAAAAATAAAATAAAAAATTTAAAACTAACACACAAGTAATTAAATTACATATACGTAACTTTATATATATATATATATATATATATATATATATATATATATATATATATATATATATATATTGCGTACTTGCTTGTTATACATACCTAGATACATACGTATGTATACGTAACAATATTTATATCTGTTTGAATTCACACATACAAACAACTGTTAGTTTTGCACACTCACAAAGGCAGACGCACGTCTGTTAACCTTAATAAATTCACTTATAACAGCATAACATCATAAAATCAGAAGCGTGCCTATAATCTCAACTAAAGACTGATTTACAAGCACTACCCGAGAAGCGACTATTTCCTTTGATATGTTATCTTCATATGTTGCTTTAAATTATCACAGTGACTTACAAAAAATAAACACAGTATAGATATACATAACAAAGGAATATGTCATTATGTATCCTGTTAATCCCATTCTCTTGTGTGCAGTGTTGGATTAGGTTCTAGACCATGCCTTAAATGTGGTATCCTTGTAAAGTGTCGTAATAAGTCAGTGTATCTAGTCGATAGTAATATTGCTCGCTCAGAGGATGGCTCATGGCACCTATGATTGTTGAAAGACACGAAAAAATCAATGTTGTACACAAATCCACAGAGGCAATAAAATAGTTGCCAGGGTTGAAGCATTTGCACCTTCTGATCGTTGTTACATAAAGGACGACAAGAAAATTTTTCATTTTAGACAATGATTTGTCTTTTATACACTTTTAAACGCATTGAGATCATCAATGAGGAAATCAACAAAGATTTTACAGGGATTCTTGAAACGTTGGAACATTACACGACCCCCTGGCTAGAATGAACTGTCGACAGATGCTTGGAACATCAACTACATATTTTCCCCGTTGAAGCATTTCTGCGATGTTTTATATGTGCGCTCTGGTCCGTGTTGCATCTCGCCGTTGACAATGATGATTAACTTCGATAATACCGGCATCACCTGGGTGAACTTAAGTCTGGTAACATTGAATTTCCTGCACAAGTTACTGACATACTTAAGCTTGATCATTTTAATCCAGAAGTATATATTATTGAATTGTTTGAAATAAAGGCTTGCAACCGATTTGTCAATCGATATAAAATTGCAGACAGTTTAATATTGATGTGTTCTTGTTGCACGGTCCAGAGGCGCTGTTCCTTCACATGTGTATACACGATTTTACATGAATTACATATTGGCACAGTACGTACGAGGGTAAAGAATATACTTGAAGATGATGTTTGCGTGCCAAAAGCATCTTGTCGATCATGACTTTTAACGACCGTGAAATAAATAAAACACTTTAGGGTACTATTATGCCAGAACCTGGCAAAACATCGCAAAGTTTACTGCGATATAGTTCATAAAGAATATCCCGTATGTAATTAAACTGGACATCGAATGTTTTAAAATTCCAATGGTTTAAGTACATCTGGCACACTCACCGAACCTTTAGACATAAGTAGTTTAGCTCCTTTGTATCCACTAGCAACAATAATGTATATGCACAAGCAACTCTATCGTTCACGGCCTTGTAGTTCACGTACCTGGTCATGGTGGTCATTCCTCCATTGATCATCCGTTTGGCAATTAGAATTGCTCGCGTTGTGGATTAAATGTACTAGTATATCTGCACATTGAGGCAAGCGGATATAATCTGATACTTTGTGCGCGAAATTTACTCTGTAACAAGTAGCATCGATACGGTTTATATGTTCTTTGTCGCGCTTCTGTTGGTTTTATAGAATCAAGTTATACATCAAGCTGCGTTTCAGGTCCGTAATAATTGTAACTATGAATAAGAGCTGGGTTTTATTCATCAGGATATTTACTTCGCAGTGTACTTGGTAGTTTTGTCTATGCAGCAGCGACATCACCGCCATCAAAGATGTTTTATTTATAAACCGTGTTTCCATCGGCTCACAATTGTTAACGTCTTTGCTCTACATACATCAAAACGTTCACAAGATTCTTGTTTCACCATTAGGCGTTACAACTCAAGTTAGATTCCCAGTATATGATTGTGCTATGCAATAACTGACAATCAACATGGCATCACGAGAAAAAAAATCGAAGATTTCACCGTCACGGACGTCTCCGCGCAGACTAAACCGCGAGTACTCATGCATGGCCATATCTTTCCAACCCAGTTCGCTCCCTAGTCATTGACCCATCTTCATCTGGAAACACTTAACTGTTGTTCAATCTGATCATTTAATTATAAACATAAAATCGCCTGCACGTGATTGCATCATCAGCGGACGACCAACCATGTGATGATGTACTCAGAATTTTACGGAAGCGCTTCTGTAATCGTTAAGAAGCAAATCGTCAACTGTTGATTTACTGTCAATCTATACCAAAGTCGATGCAGCTCTTACCAATGACGAACTTGCTTTGAATGCGAAGGATATTGATGTGCACGATGTGCACGATTACATATTCTAGAACACCAAAACAACTAGCTAGAATCTTTCCCTAGGCTGACACAAATGTACAGACGTGATTATGCCAAATATTACCTCCAGGGAGTGCCTCCTAATTTGTCAGTGGCCAGTGACTCCACAATGAATAGTGAAGTGGAATATTTTACGTTCCTTGCAGTAATTCTAGTGTTGTTGGCGGCTCACAAAGTAGCAAAAGTAGCTGCATTAGGAGCCGTCAGAACTGCATGCGTTATAATCACGTCATAGACCATTGCAGGACGCAGAGATCTTCGACTACACTCTTGTTCTTAAGAACAGAAATGGGATCAAAGCTTTTTGTTGTGGCATCGGGTTGTTAAAATCAATCAAATTTTTCTGATGTGCCTTTGTGCTGGATACACTGTGAGCCATAGGAATCTGCACTACATTTGGTTGCATATGGTAATTCCCAAAACTCTTCTTATCTATATTGCATATGGTGATTCCCAAAATTCTTCTTATCTATATTGACTTGTACGGATATGCAGCGCCATTTGAAGCTGTTGAGTATTTACATAGTGATGGATACGGACGACTAATGTTTTCAACGGCCCCATACGTGGACATGTTGTTAAAGCACTGCATGCACTTAACCATCCATGCAAACGCTCGGTGATTTTACATTGTGTATTAAAAAGTACTTTTGATAGTATACGCAATGCCAGTTAACATTTACGAGCCCTATGTTGTAACAATCGGACGTGACGTCGATATGAATCTAAGAAGGTTTGCCCTAAAATGGATTTACTGGAGTTCACCAGCCACGCTATTGTTGACGTCGAACCGGGTGAGCTTGTCATTTTTCAAGATCAGACTGGAAAACTTAAAAATCTCTCGATATCGACGTCGCTCTTTCGAATCTGCGAGGCGCCGTCGCAAAGAACATGGCCTAAATCAATGAGATTAGGAGAATCATAGATTATTGTGTGTCGTGGGCTTTTATCAAAGACTACGTGAAATCAAAGACTTCTCAGGTGCTATCACAACTACAGTAAGTTTTTTTTATTTACAAAACACTCATGCTGAGGAAACGAGAAAAAAAGAATATATAATAATATAATGGTCGGATTGCATTTTCTGAGGTGGATTATTTTGGTAAACATAAACCTCACAGCTTAACGGCGCGCGAGTCAGGATCGTAGTTATTGTAGTGGATGGAGTTAATTAAAGAGATTGACACAGATTCGGTCTATTACATGAGTAGTGATAAGTAAGAAACCGGTCTTCCAAAAATCTTTCATAGATACGACATCAGCATCATTGATAGCTAAAGTGGAAATTCAGTCTGAAGCATCCCACATATACCCATACAGATTGTTAACCGTCTCGACAATTTATATTTAGGATTTATTATTATATATAAGTGCTGTAAATTGACTGCTGAAATTTTCCGACGGGGTGTTCTACCGGGTGACGGCGGATGCTAATATTAATATTAGCTTCATTTCACATGTTGACAAATATCTATGTCAGAGTGTATGAATATCATCTTGTCAAGGGTGAAATAAAGGATTGACAGCTGGGGCCACCTTAATGTACCAATGCAAACTCAAAGCCGGTCAGTCAATGCACAAACAGGCACGAAAACACGCAGGGGTTGTTTCTACCGTGATGAATTCGAATGCACCAATAAATCCAATCCGTTTGCAACCCCAGTTGATTATGTCGCATAAAAATTAACTCGGCTAAATAGAGAAACATCTGAACTGCCATTTAACAATGGCTCACTTGACAATGTAACAGTTCTTAGGCGAAGACGAGAACAATCGATTCAGATACGTTTCAATTGCGAAATCAGTGTGTATTTTTTGTGAACGTAATGCCAGGCCTGCATAATGCATAATCGCTGAAAATTATAATATTTCCCCGAAATAGATTTTCTATGATTGTATTACATTTGTAACAGCATGAACGGAATCATTAGTTAGAAGTGCGTATAAGTGTAGCAACTGAAGAAGGCCAGCTGTCGAACAAGACACTTCGAGATCACTTTATTAATAGATGAGATATGATAGACCGTCACAAAATCGAAGTGAAACAAAAACTGCGAGATGAAATATCAAGAGGATCGCACTACTCACTAAAAACGTACATGTGTATTTGTAGATGCTATTTTCAACGACAACTCGTCAAAAACCGTTGAGCTGAGTGTGGCGGGAATTGTAACCACAGTAACTATTATAGACACACTAATTGGAATTGTAGCTGGATCAAAATCAATAATAAGTGCTGTCACTCATGACACTGATAAAATAATCTCCTTACGGCTGCATTCGCGAACCCGTGTCTATTCAGAACTTCACCACGGTACAACGCAGTTTCAATAAAATCACTACACTGCAATCGAAGGCTGTTGAAGATAAATCGATCAAGAAGGGTAAAAGTTCGATAAGTTGTTGGCTGAATGCGAGAATAACCGACGTACTGGAGTATATAATCGAATTCGGGTTGAACGAGAAAAGTATTAAAAGTCAAGTAATTTCCCTTAAAAGCATAAAAAACTATATACATGACAAGGAAACAAACATAATTTCACCACAAGGTATCACGGAAAACAACGATGGTATGATACGTTTTCTGCTATAGAACTCCAAGAAATGTATGGAAACGTCGGAGCTATAATATGTCAGATATGGAATGTCTCAAATTTTGTCGATTAAGTGAATGAAAATATCAAATATCGACAAGAGAGATCTGAAACCTATCATTAATAATGTTAAAATAATAGAGGATGGATTCTATGTTGTGGAAGACAAATTATAATAGCTGGATTAAAAACATATCAGAATTATAAGAAAATATTATAATACCATTACAAAAGCTCGTAATACTTGCAATGCTTTCAGTAATAGATTGATGCTTTACGACAATCATCATAAAGAATTTTAGGGAGAAAAACGATGGAAGAAAAGGAGCAAAACCGTTGACAGAAGAATTGTTAGGTAATCTTAAACAGAAAGTCGAGAAAGAACTGACAGAAATAGGTAACACTTCAATTAGTACTTTTGACCATCGGATTACCACTATGATCGGTTTTAGGATTGTGATATAATAGATTTTGTTTTGTTACTAATCCCAGATGAAGTCTTCCACCCAACATGAGTTTGTTCTTTAAGGGTGTCATTGTGGAGGTGCAGGCGGGCTCGCATGCGTGCCTGTGTGATGTCAGAGCAAAGTCATTAGGGGTAGAAGGTTTGACCACGATCAGTAACACAAATTCAAAATCGCTATTTCACTATACTATATGTCTCTATGTATATTATGCATACATACTTGTTTTTTAGTGTATCCTTGAACGCATCCACGGATCAGTTAGAGAAAATTCATGGTGTCTGGAGTATGGTTTAGTTTTGGAGAGCTTTGGGTCCTTGGGAGACATAAGAAAATGATCATCAGCTGAACAAGCTATGGCGTTACCCTCACCGTCATGTTCTGCTCCAAGACTGGAAATAAGAAGCAGGTAAGGCACATGACTATACCTTAGACACAGTGTAGCTTCGACAATATATCTCCGCTAGCGAGTCACATATCATTCCATTGTCGCCCAATAAAAATGTCCAAAATAGAATCGAGCAAAATATTATTTTACAGCAACGTCACATATATAAATATGAGATTATTTCATTAAAATGATTAAGCCACAAAATGCAATAAAATTGATTGCGTGGCTTTTATAAAATATTCTCGACCTCGTGCCGTGATCTGGTGCTTGAATATAGGAAACAGGAAAACAAAAATCGGAAGAAACCACTGGTCATCGATAGACGGCCACAAAGAACTTCTCATGTGGAAAACAGAAACGCGACGCAATGCACCATAAGTGTTAATCGAAGAGAAGAGTATGTGGGGAAGAAGCAGTAGGCCAAGAGTAAACTTACTTGTGTCCAAGTTCGTGTGCTGCTGTGGTCACTGTCGAAAAATAATCATGTGACATGATTATCGATGTTTTATAAGATGGGTCACATACCATCCCAAGGTTGGAACGACCTAAAAGGAAACAATCGAATATAACCAGATATCATAATAACATTCTTAATGGGTAACGGTTGAAAACTATCAGTTGCTCAAATTGTATATGAAAATATCATGATACAAAATTAAATAAAATAAAACAATCCAATTGATGCTAAAATTATTATAATGCATAAACAAATTTTAAAAAATATTATAACTTTCAATGTGTCTAATGCATTGTGTGATTTTTATTCTAAAATTAACAATTAAAGACACATTTATGGATATAACATCTGTGTGACCGGTGGAAAAATGTGTGCTTATACTCATCGATAAAGACAAACCATATCATGTCATGACCAGTACTACTACGTAGTACTAAACCACCTGATTTAATCATCCAACTTAAAAATCTTATAGCTTACATCGCACCAAACTAGCAAACACGTTTATTAGTGAGATTTAAATTAAAGCATTAAAACTGGTAAACACCAATTTAGAGTCCAATATCTTTAAATAGAATATGCAAGGATGTAAGAAAATTAGCGATGCAAGATCTTGCTTATGGACGATAAATACAGTTTACAGTGATGTACAGAAACCAAATACACATCATAGATGTACACGACACAAACGCGCATAATACACACATATATATACAGAGTGTCACGTGTTTTTAAGTTGTCGTATTTGTTGTCTTTTCTTAATGATTATATGTTATATATAATTGTATTTTTTAATTGACTTGAGTCCAAAATCAAGTCTATGGTGTACCTGACTATGGACATTGATTTTGTAAACAACATAATACATATCTAATATTTCACTGCGAGTATAGATTACACATTAGGATCATTTTCAAAGGAGGAGAACGTGTTTATCTTAATCTGAGTATAGCATACTGATAACCACCAATATAATATAATAATATTCGTCTACCTGGACTTATCATGATATTTATCATAATTTT
The DNA here is from genome assembly GCA_016617855.1 of Megalonaias nervosa. Lineage (NCBI taxonomy): Eukaryota > Metazoa > Mollusca > Bivalvia > Unionida > Unionidae > Megalonaias > Megalonaias nervosa. The sequence goes on along the minus strand of JAECUM010023901.1, from coordinate 6,215 downwards.
AGTAGTACATCTTATCTTGTTGACCACACGGAATATCCGAGAAATGAACTTTCGACCCTTATCCTAGTTCTGTTATTGTATCTTAGTACTTTTTTTTTTATAATGTTACTCATTCTTTTCTTAACATCAGGAGAATAATTTTCATTAGTATTGTGTTCAGTTTTTAATTTAGATTTGTTTAATTTATAAACCATTTTTCACTGAAATTACAAAGAGGTCAAAAATATTTATTGACAGGAACATTAGTTTGGAATTATAGTTAAAATTCAGACAAAAACATGTTGGATTATTGAAAGACTGTTGGTACATATCCAAGATACAGGCTACAGGCACATCAAGACATTCAATGTTGGAGACTATTTGGAATACCATTATAAATTAAGTGGAACTCTATTCATTTGGACTTGTGATCGAACTTTTAGGACTACTCGGGATTTAATTCACAATATTGTAGGTTCTTTTTAAATGTTCACTTTGAATTCTCGAGAAATAAAATATATATTACATTTTTACAAAACTTGCTGGTTTTCTGTCTTCTTCTGTTACTGAGTTCAAGACCTTATAGCTGTGTATATATATAGATGTGATTATAATACAAATCATACGGCGAATAACATGTCCTTCAAGTGCACTGGATCCAGCAAGGGATCACGTGTGTCAGGGATTGAGTAAGATAAATGCAATAAACTGACAACGAACAGTGCAAAACTAGTATCTAACTCGCCTGAGTGCTTTCGGCTCATAATTAGTCTTTTTCAAATGCAGATACAAAACATTGACAAGAGAAACAAATAAAACAGAAAAACTGTTGTGTTTGCAAAACTTTACATTTGTGTTTCTGCAGGAATGTTTTTAAATTCCTGTAGAAAGAGCGATGCAAAGAATGAAATATACTGAATCAGTTTCCTCTTAACAGCAGCAAAGAGCTCTTTGATATTGACAATTTAATGTCAAGGAACAAACGTACACCACTTCCAACGACCTTCTCTTCTGTCAACCTATTTTTACGCACACTCCTGACACAGTGCGCATCAAGGTCGTATGAACGCCATCAGATTCTCAATTTGGAGTGCTAAGATTCAATATTACCTTTACTAACCGATGTTATTTATACTACTCTCTCATCATAGGATTTCCCGTCATTGACCTTAATGATATAATGAATTAACGCCCTGTTCTAGAAAACGTTGTTCTGTTCCAACTTGTATGTCATCTGAATTAAATAGTCTTAGTTTAACAGCAATTTGCAGTCCGCATATTGTACTCTCCACAGTAACGAAAATGCCCTTCTAAAATTACTTAACGACTTTCTCTCTGCTTTGATTAGCGGAAACTGGAAAGTCCTGTTCTCTTTCTTGACTCATCCGCTGCAGAGGACACAATACATATTAGTGTATTACCTCACCGTTTCCATCAGGTGTTTGGAATTCGTGTTACACTTCTTTCATGGTTCTAGTTTTAATTAGCTGAAATGGCACAACTTGTTTGACAAACATACCATTTCAGCTTAACTATAATTTGATGAAGGACCGTTCTGTTAGTTCTATACACTGAGCTCATGTCAAATACCACAGATCATTATCAGGTGTCTCACCAATCTCACGCCGAATGTGAAAGCTTACACATATAAACATTTTTGAAAATCATTTCCGTATCTTAGAAACTATGTCCAAAAGACTGATAACAGGATCAATTCAAACAAGTTGAATGAATATAGAAACAATTTCTTCCTGACTTGTGTGATATAATCTTTGACATAATATTAGTTAGCAAATGTTTTGATTATCACATTTTTACAAATCTGTTGGTGTCCCAAATTTGTCTTTCAAAGCAGTGTGTATAAGATTTCACGCCATTTGGTCGAATATAACACTACGGTTTCAAACACGGAGATCTTTAAAATGAAAAGAGATGGACAGTCGCATAAAGAGAGGTATTCATTAGCAATTTTGTTTTGTTTCACAACGATGATATTTTCTCTAGTGATGTGGTACATTTTTCCAACGACCATTTTCTGAAAATCAGCTCTAAATTTGAGAAGTGGTAACTACGAATTTAGCTGTAGGGATAATGAAGTACATTTCGAAATTTAGGTCATGTTTACAATAGAAACAACGCCTATCTTTGGATGATATTGTGATTTTTGCATTCCATTATTGAACACAGAGGTCGCGTATTTTTTGAAAAATTACAACTAACTTTTGTTAACTGGGAAATGTTTTATTAATCAAGTCCTAAGAAAAGAGTTCCATTCTTCGAGCAGAAATGACAGTATGTTGGACACATCAATTCCATATGTAATTATGATCCGTTTTGGACTCAGTGTACATTACGTTATATAATTTTTGTGATTCGTTTGAATTTGTCCAATTCTTCATTGAGATCTAGGATCCAAACAAGTGATATTGAGTGTGTGCTTTTCTACGGTTATAAATGCAGAATATTGATTCATTTATCATTGATTTGATTGCATACCAGATGCATCGTTATACAGTTTTTTAACTTCTTGAGTGCTTTTCCAGAGATGAAAAATATTAAGCAATTGTTAAATTTTATGAGCAAACAGCTATAATTGCAATACAATGATGTAGAAGCGTTCCGTATTTGTTTAAATGTAAAGTTTATATAGTGTTCAACGTTGAGCTTCGTGGATTTTAAAGAAAAAAACTCATAGACTGACTTCAATTCAGCTGATCACTTCCACTATTACCAGTAACAAGATCTTTATATTTGTTCAGATAATATTACGTTTTCATATGTCAACGATCTCATAAAAGGAATCAAGATTGTCTGTACGAGCATATGCATGAGTCACAAATATTAAAGAATATGCATCAGTCTCAAAGTTTATTTTGCAAATAACAAAATATGAGATACGTTGAAGCTTAAATAACGTAATAAATCAATCCTCATTCCAGCGCATTGACTTTGCAGGAACCAAAAATTCAGATCGATTAACAAAGAAAATCAGAGATTCACTCATTTCCAGCAGCACACGATAATAATAATAATAATAATAATAATAATAATAATAATAATAATAATAATGCATTTGAAGAAAAAGATAAATATACTGCTCAATCGCAAATATTATAAGAGATTTTCGCATTGCCTATCTCCAACCACAAAAATATTTTAAATAAAAAATAAATAAAAGAAAGAAATTTGAAAAGAATGACTGTTCTTCTGCACAAACAACACTACATTAAGGTAAAAAGTATAAAGAAGTAAACATTTTATCGCAGACATCATTTCGAAGTGTTATGTCTCATAGCCCCACCCACTGCTTGAATCAGAACCGTTCTAAAGTCGACAAGAACATAATTGTTTTCTTGTTGTTTCGAGAAATTATTTAAAGACATATAATTACAAATAAATACCGAATTTTAAATATTCAGTTCGGAATTCAGCTTGGTTTTTATATAGTATATTGTGAAAATTTTTCGATTAAAAATGGCACTGTGATAATTTTGCGAGGCTCATTTAAATAGGTAAGTGACGATAATTTAAATGGAGAGACATATCCTTACTACATTTATGATTTCCTGAAATGTGCAACTTTAGTATATTTGCTGTACAGTGTTTGTCTACTTTTATTTTATTTACGGATAAAATATCACAACTTTGTGCAAACTAAAATAATATAACACATTGTACCATTCGTTTAAGTCAAGACCATCTGAGCTATCCACGTTTAATTTTATGTGGGATCATGCCAGGACAAATTGAGATCCACACTTAATTTTACTTGGGATAACTGTAGATGGAAAGTCTCATATATTTTTATATCCAATGATCTTGACTGTTATGGATGAATTACTGAGAATGAATGAACATTTCTCGCACTTCATATGGAAAGTCTCATGATGTTTAATAATAAATGACCTAGGCAGTAACGGATGAATTAGTGTGAGTGAAGGGACGCTCCGCGAGGTCCAGTGTCTTTGTATTCAAGGTCATTCAGGGGCATTATATGTGACTTTGGTAATTGTTGTTTATTTGATACCGTCCGCGTGCGGCGTAATTGTCTCCCATAAGGGTTTTTTTTTTTCTCGGAGTGATCTTAGTAGTTGTCGCACTGCGTTTACTCAAAGTAGGCGGACTTTTAGGAGCAACAGAGACGTCCTCAATTAACCCAGTTTTGAAAGGGTATTCAAATTAATGTAGATCTTACATTACATCTGAGAATGAGTATTAAACCCAACTAAGATCGCAATTTGAAACGTGATCACTGAATTCAAATGTCGCAGAAAGCCCATAAGACAATCGACACGTCCGCCTTGGACGAATTTGGTTGTACCGAACAAATCTTATAAAATTCAATAATAAAAAAAGTAAAAGAAACGTTGTTTTCAACAAAACTGACGCAAGTCAAGAATGACCTTGATACGACCAATGATTTTCACTCAGTGTTTACGAATTCAGAACCAAGGTCAAGAACTATGTCAACTAGAAATACAATTTAGCAACAGTGTTATTTACTAGAACTGAACTTGATTTTCTGAAAAAATCTAATCCAGTGAATATAGTTATCATTATAATAACTTCCAATGAAATAAAAATAAAATAAAAAATTTAAAACTAACACACAAGTAATTAAATTACATATACGTAACAGGGTCATATAATATATAGCAAATACATCTCAGGAAAAATAATTATAGAAACAAATGGAAATGATTGTGTGGAAAATGGCGTTAATTGTATTTTGCAAAACAAATATATGATATATTTGGTCTTCCACTTTTGACAACAATTACACTTAATATTGGCCTACTAACAGATTAATGTTTTTGCTGTAACCCCTCGCTGAGCATCGATAACGAATAATATTCGTAAAACTGAGACATTTTGAAAAGAAGATGAAGATGGATCCTATCGATTCTTTGTTCATTGTTTGTTTCTAAAGCAGGAAATAATTCTAAGGTAATATTGGACCAGTTTGTTAAGTGCTGCCACCTGCTGAATTAAAGGGAGTCTACTAATTACTAGCACTGATAATTCTTTGCCCTTTATTCTAAATTCCCACTGGCGGCCAGTCAAGATCGTTTTACTAAGATAAGATCATCTAACATAATTTTACATCTGGCATAATAGGTATAAGTGTTTAGTAACTGGATCATTTTCAATCCAATTTGAACTATCAACAGGACACATGTCTATGATAATGGGAAAAGTTCATAAGCAGTCGTAGTTATGTTGAGTTTAGCGACCCGCTAGTTCTATATTTCAGGACGCCCAATTGTAGATGTCTGTCGTGTTACACAGAATATAATAAGTTTCATCAGCTTGTAACAATTGAGATATCAATCAGTATCATGAAGAGAGAGGTATTCCACCAACACATAATAGTAAAGGTTACGCAGAGCCTACCATCACAGTAAATAACCAAATTCTTGTGGCAGTGGGCATGTTCACCGATGAAACCAACGCTAGGATGGCTAAAGAATGTATGACCTTTGGCAGTATACGCGTAAATCATCAGCATATAAATAAGATTGCAGGTCTACAAAGTCACAGTGCTGCCACCTCTGCTGCACGGTATACAGACGACACAAAAAGAAGATGAACCATTTTTACACGGAATGCCCGAGAAAACTAGTGAGAATACAATGGCAGGACATGGTCCGTGACACTGAGCTTCTCACATGGACAGGCATTTTAAGCATCCACACTCTGCTGATGAACTCACTGTTGAGATGTGCAGTCTGCATCAACTGCGAGCTGAAGAAGGGGTCGACTAAATGCTTAAAAATCGAGTCAACCTTGAAACACTTCAACATTGACCCCGAACATAGGGAGGATTTCGGATATGATCGCTCCACGTGGCACAGTATTATCCATGCTGTCGCTACAGATGTTTTGGACTGGGAATAACTTCCGAGTCAATGCAGATCAAGATCCTGTAATTGTGATTTGGGCTTTATTTACTCCTTTGCCTTAATGGGGCAATTAGTGTTGATAGATAAAAGAAATACTGCACTAAACCATATTCCATTAGTGAAGATAAATTTCATGCAGTTGAGTTTAGGCTTTGAAATATTCTATGAAATTCTATAATACCTACAATTGGATTGTTTTATAGTCATTAGGAGGTAACCAAGTAGATACATTACCTAGCGTTATTGAGAAACTGACAATATTGTTCTTAAAGAGTAAGTTCCCTCAACTTATTAAACATGTTAATCTGCATGAATGTGCTACCTTGAATAAAG
>JAECUM010023900.1:0-54625 GCA_016617855.1 Megalonaias nervosa | reverse complement strand
AATCAACCTTCACAAACAAAACATGTTAGGACTAACCCAACAATAGTAACAAATATAAAACAAACTTTGCTACTTATAGATCACAACGGAAATATGTTCCATCAATACACATTACTCACTGCAATTTTCATTTAAAGTAGCTTTCCTCAACGTATTTGTTTCTAGAAATAAGTATTTATTGTTTCCTGAAAGGAATGATTATATGAACCAATTTCATTTACTTGGTCTTCAAGAAACACAATAAACCGGCCTAGATTAGACTGAAAGTGATAAATATTTATTCTAAACAAAATCACGTATTAATACATCAGTTGCAATTGTGTTCTGTGGTAGAAAAGATTTAAAGCATTTGTATTGGTATTCAGAATTATAAAAGATTGAAAGAAATATATTCAGGCAATATAACGTAAATGTGATTTTATAGAATACCCTGGGTATTTCTGCGAGGCTAACATATGTCTCGGATATATGTCGGCGTAATAATTTTCACATAGATTATACATTTTGTCCGCCGGAAATTTCTTCGCAAAAGAAAAAAGAAGAAATAGTAACCTATTCGGACTACCTCGATTGATGCTACGATTAGATTGACCGTATGATTGACTGAGAAGTTGCGAATGAATAAAACAAATTCTATGTTTAGTCGGAATGCTTTGGAGTGGCAGCTATCGGCATATATTGGTATCACGATCCGTAGAATTCAAAGAGAACTTGCAAATGTAATTACAATAGATAAGACAGACCTCCATCTTTATCATGATATATTTCAGGTACTAAAGATCACAGTAAGCATCAGATGATGAAACTGAACAAATATAAAATTAATAACCAAATATATATGTTTCATTGACGATTTTAACGCAAGAAGAAAATCTTACGAGCTTTCTTTACTACAATATGATGTTATGTATATGTAATTAAATTGTTTGTTTGTTAGTTTTAATTTTATTAATTTTTATTTTGTTCCATTACATGTTATTGTAATGATAATTTTGTCTACTGGATTTGATTTTTTTTTAGAAATTCAATTCAGTTCTGTTTGACCTGATAAACAGTCAGTAGTTTGAAACATTGTATCTAATTGCTGACCTCGATTCAGATAGAGTTTGGAGTGAACTACTTATTTTTTTTTTTTTTTATTCATTCTAAGAGTAAGATTCATTTAGTGGTATCAAAGCCATACCTGGAGTACGTGACAATGAAAAGATGCAAAATGCGTACGCAAGATAATAAAGTTATTCTCGAGAATAATGATGTAAAGGAACCAATTAATGCGGGCATGTCATTATGTAGTACTAATTAATGCGGGCATGTCATTATGTAGTACTAATTAATGCGGGCATGTCATTATGTAGTACTAATTAATGCGGGCATGTCATTATGTAGTACTAATTAATGCGGGTATGTCATTATGTAGTACTAATTAATGCGGGCATGTCATTATGTAGTACTAATTAATGCGGGCATGTCATTATGTAGTACTAATTAATGCGGGCATGTCATTATGTAGTACTAATTAATGCGGGTATGTCATTATGTAGTACTAATTAATGCGGGCATGTCATCATGTAGTACAGTCAAAATAATGCAGTGAATAACTATAGGTATACGTTGATTTTTATATCTCAGAATATGTACATATCAAACGGTAGAATTTATTGGTAGCAGTCATCAAGAAAAAGAGACATCGAAATGTTACAGTAACAAAGTATACCTTATTAGTAGTTCTGATGGTTTTAATCTCAGTTTTTGTCCTTTAATCTTAAATATTCTTTGTGCATTATATTTTCGGTTATACGTAATCCGTAAAAATGATATGGGCAGGTGTAAAATAATGTCCGTCATATTTATCACACCCTCATTAGTTCTGGAATAGAACTCAGGAACAGACTCAACATGGCGGTCACGGCCATATTCTTTTCTATTTTGAGCAATCGTTTTCTTGTTTGAGCAATTACGACCATATTTGATGGCCGATCAGCATGATTTTGTACAAGTCTGAAAGTCATTCGCGCCATGATACATTGTGCAAAGTTTAAACTGGTTCATTTATAGCTGAGAAGCGGAATAAAATGTTAAAATATCAAAAACGATGCACAAAGAAAGCAGAAGCCAGGTTCATACGATAGGTTCACATGGACAGCCGAACTAAAACGTTAATCTTGCGAAACAAACAATAATACAAATGTTCAGAACATTTCTTTTGAGAAGATCAATGTGACGTGACGTCAAAGGACGGTCTGTTTTTGTTTGTTGTGAAGTCGCTCAACATTTATCGTTCTTGCTTGTACAAGTAAATAAAATGAATATAATATAAAACGAAACAGTTGCGGTAAATCCGTTACATGGTTTTCTTAGTGCCCTTGCGTGAAAAATCTGCGGCTTGATTATGCTGGTTTACGTTTGAATTGTATGTATCGCAGTTCGAGTTACCTGCAAAAGAATTATATTTTCATTGTTAATTATTTTCTTTTAAACAAAAACTCCAAAGATATCACTACACTAATTTTTGGTCAATAAGCTATTGACATTGCATTTTATTGTAGTCCCCTAGAAAATCATCAAGAAGTGTCCTTTGAATTTTCATGGAGATTTGTTAACCAGGGAATATGTTACATGCATTAAATACAAAACAACATTAGGGTCTAAACAGAAAATAAAATGTTTATTGTGTCCTGCCGATTGACTTTTGCGTAGGATAACAAAGGTGTTGTTTTGGATTTAACGCCGTTTTGCAGTACATGGCGGCCATTATATCTGTGTCTCTCCTTCTTTCTCTGGTATGAAAACTACTGTCTTAACTGAGTTTAAAATGCTAAACAATATACATAAAGGTTATATGCAAGTGGCAATTTAGTAGTTAGCAAGTGGCAGCCGTGCCCTTATTTGCGGAGTCGTACACAGAGGAACGAATTCCTTGAGCAAACCTTATACGATTAATCTGTACAGTACTGATGATGCCAAATTACCGACCCCGTTCCCAAAAAAAGGAACCGAATACAAAATTGATTAAACCTTTATACGTAAAACATAATTATCTAAACGACTGTAAGTTATATGTAAAAATAAATTTACACATAATTATGTAACTTTAGCCAGAAGAGACGAAGCTTGTGCCACATGGTAACGAGAAAACGACTGTTACAGTGAATTCATACATAAGAGCTATGCCACCTGCCCCCGCAAAACCCCATGTCTTCCGTTTATATCGATGGGCTGGCCAGTTTCTTGCAGATGGGAGACGCGGTAGCTCTATCGGAAGAGCGTTTGACTTGTAATCTCAAGGTCGCGGGTTCAATATCACTCCTAGTCCGTCCTGGGTCGGCGGCCTCAATGTGTCCATGGTAAAGACACTTAGCTCCCATTTTGTTGGCATGATATAGCCGAAAATATGCTAAAATGCTGTTAATGCCAACAAATTCTTGCAGATCTATAGCAAAAGTAAAGAGTCCTTATATAAGAAAACAGGTTGATGCTGGAACATCGGATGGCAGAGGCCGTTCATATCTGCAAGGTGAAAAGTTAACGGGTTCGATTTTACGACTGGTGTATTAGAACATGTATCAGACGCGTTAATGTGATATAACTTATTTTATAGCTAATTCGTCATAAACACTAACGTGTTAGTTGCCACTCCTAACGCATTAGAAACTAAATCGGTAGATACAGAAGTACCATCCAATCAGCGCAAGTAAACCGAATGAGGGTAGCCACAGAAGGGTAAGTTGATAAAGCCCAAGGCTTCGCTTCATGAATGTCCCATTAATAAGATTTTTCTTAAATTAATTTGTATAAGTGATTTACAGATTTCATAATATGTATTATAATCTATCGAACAGCCATGTTTATAATATATTTGCTAAGATACATTGTATCAACTATCGAAGAATAGAGGGTTATGTGAAATGAGAAAGTCTGTGGTCCTAAACATAATGTATTGTCCGTGACGTGTTCGTGTGTTCTTTGCCAAATAAGACTGGATAGCATATTTATTGCAATGGGTGGATCCAAGAATCTCTAATTACAGCCGATTAAAAATAAATTGGTATAATTTGAAGTGAGACAGGAAAAGAGAAAAAGAGAAATAGGGTTCTTACGTTAATCAAATTTCGTAATAAAAGACTGGAACGAGTATAATGAGGACAACACAAATTTCACTGAGGAATTTGTCACGCGACATAAACCGACAGGGTCTCTGTATCGTATTTTAAATGCTTGCATAGGCACGATAAAATCAGCTGTATTAAGATTTGTCCGAATAACATGACTAATTTTTAGGTATGAAAGGATGTTATTAGGTATGTTAGTGAGATCACACATGATCTTTGTCTTTCACTGTTTAACATGCACTTGATGTCTCCTTCAACACTAGTATTAAATGATGGTTATTTACGCGTGTTATGTTTCATTAGTTTTACGCATGCTATGCTTGATTAGTTTTACACGTGATATGTTTCATTAGTTTCTGTAATACGTTTATCAATTTAAATGTCAAGACGCAAATTCTAAGGGAATAAAATAACTTTGATAAGCTTATGAAAATTTTAATATTATTAATTGATACTTTTTTTTTTCATTTATTATATTACCCAAACCCCATGTACTGCAAATTTATTTATATTTATGTGCTAATTCATTTCAGTGTGGAAAATTTGGAGAATTGAACATTTTCAAACCTTGGAAAGGAAATGTTTTTGGAAATGATAATATTATTTCGTGCTGCATAAATTTGAATTTATTTTTTATTAAAATAATTTAATTCAGTCTTTATATTTCATTGTGACTGGAAACAAACCCAGCGACATCATAACAAATATGAAATGAAATACAAATATTAAAAAGTTCCCGGATTTAGGTATTATGTAATGTTCATGACGTAAGTGCCATTCATACGATTTTATCACAGCCTCTTTTCAGTTTTCATGGACATCTATACAAGGGATCATTATGTTCTGGGAAGGAGAGTCCTTTTGACAGTTTTGAATGATGGGGAGGAGAGTCCTTTTGACAGTTTTGAATGATGGGATGGAGAGTCCTTCTGACAGATTTGAATGATGGGAGGGAGAGTCCTTGTGACATTTAAATGATGGGAAGGAGAGTCCTTTCACAGTTTTGAATGATGGGAAGGAGAGTCCTTGTGTCAGTTTTGAATGATGGGACTAGAGTCCTTGTGACAGTTTTGAATGATACAATGAATGAAATTAAAACATTTGTATCAGCAATTTTTTTTAGTGTTATAATATTTACAGGTTAATACAAAAATAAATAGATATTACTCACTTTTGCTTGTAATTCTTTTCCCACCAACATCCCCAAAATAGTAGAAATGTCTGTTTGGCATACTTGCTTACCACATGTACAACCAGCATTATATATAACGTCTCTTGACTTTAATTCACATTATATATTTTAGTGGAAACACTTGTCCTCGGAATTGTCTGTCTTTCTGTGTAAGAACTCTTTCCAGTTAGTTTACTACCTATTTAATTTACATGGTTATCTGGTGTTTGATGCGATGTTCGATTTTCTATTTATCTTACATGGTTATCTGGTGTTTGATGGGATGCAACAAAAGGAAAAGAAACACGTGTGTTTTACTGTGGTTAACTGATATAAATGTTCCACATCGACAATACACATTTGTGTTGGATTCTTGCAGCATTCATTCCAGAATGAAACAAAGGTTTTTAATGAAGACATACATACATACATAGATACATACACACATACACATACATACACACACGTACCTACCTACCTACCTACCTTACCTACCTACCTACCTACCTACCTACATACATACATACACACATGCATTCATACATACATTGTCAGGAATTGACACATTCAGAGATACAAAGAGGCAATTATTTGATAGCTTATTCTTCCATCGTGTAAAGAAGAGTCTGTTATCGGTTTCATTTTGTTGCAAGCAGGCGGTAACTCATGCAAACTACTATTACTTCGATTCACCTGTAACACCACTACAATCACTTCCAAGTGCGATTGAAATGGACCATACCTAAAATGACATAATTGCTTTGCAGGTACGAGCAATATGGCCCGAACTTACTTATGACTTTCTTACTGTGATCAACACTAATAAAATAATGCTGTATTCTTTTTTGTCTGGTAATTCAGTTTTCTTCTTAATAATGAAAATTCTCTGACGTAAGGCGTTGATTCTTAGAAATATAATAACATCTACTGTTCATAAATGTGAAAAGAAAGATAAAATAATACCAGCTCCATGTGTCAAATATCATCTCTGAATATCATGTCTCTGTGTGAAATATTATGTATCTGTGTGAAATATTATGTATCTGTGTGAAATATTATGTATCTGTGTGAATATCGTGTATTCTGATTACGTTCTCTGTAAAACTTTACTTTCTTGTCTGAAATGTGCAGTCCTGTTCCATTTCTTGTAATCGTTGTGTGAACCCAAAACAGGTGTCACAACACAGAGTGCTTATAAAGAAATCCTTCTGGTTTGCACTGAGCGACCGGTGCAGTCAACGAGTGAAAGAACGGCTTCGAAGAGTGTACACATATAGACTGTGTGCAAAATATTATGTAGAAAAACTATGACAATTATATAGAATCTGCATTGACTACATGAACACAAACGTATATTTTATGTTCTTAATTTAATTAGACGGTTAGAACATAAGAAATAAGTAAATTTTAACCTTAAATTTCAAACTGTATTAAAATTTTCTTTATCACAATGTATGTGAAAGAAAGCGTTAAGCGAACCTGGCACAATCATAAGAGATTGAGCAGGATCGATTGTAATTTACCTTCATAAATAATAAGTGAAGAGCATGGTTTGAGAATGAGATAACCGAACTACCCCCCTCCTTTTGCCATTTAATTAGTTGTATAGAGTACTGAGATAACTGCAGGCTCTGTTATTTTTCAAGTTTCGTGTTTAAATGACATTAGCAGTATAAAATATATTTGACGTACGAGTGCCTTGCAAATAATATAAGTTTAGATTTGACATCGATGAACCTGCGGGAGGCATAATATTATACAGTGATGACAGTGCTGGGGACGTTACATTATAAAGTGATGACAGTGCTGGGGACGTTACATTATACAGCGAAGACAGTGCTAGGGTTGTTACATTATATAGTGATGATAGTGCTGGTGACGTTACATTATACAGTGATGACAGTGCTGGGGACGTTACATTATACAGTGATGACAGTGCTGGGGACGTTACATTATATAGTGATGACAGTGCTGGGGACATTACATTATACAATAATGACAGCGCTAGGTGCATTATATTTTACAGTGATGGCAATACTTGAACATTAGATTTTACTGCAATGAGTGTGAAGGGGGCTTTAGATTTTACAGTAATGGCATTGCGTGAGGGATACGATCTTGCATTGATGACAGTGCAAGAGAGGTTAGATTTTACAGTCGAGAAGGTGCGGGAGGCATTAGATATTACAATTGTGACGGTGCGGCAGGCATTAAATTTTATAATGATGGTATTGCTGGAGGCATTGTGTTCTACAGTGATGACACTGCTAGAAGCATTAGATTTTAGAGTGATGACAGTGTTGCAGGCATTCTATTTTGCAGTGATGACAGTGCTGGATGAGACATTATATTTTGCAGCGAGGTGGCATTATATTTTGAAAGCGATAGTGTTTGCTGGAGGCATTAGATTTTACAGTGATGACATTGCAATTATACAGCCATGACAGTGCTGGAGAAGGCATATTTTGCAGTGATGACAGTGCTGTAGGAGACATCATATTTTACAGCGAGGAGACATTATATTTTACAGCGAGGAGGCTTATTTTTTACAGTGATATCATTGCCGGATTCATTAGATTTTACAGCGATGACACTGCAATTATACAGCCATGACAGTGCTGGAGGTATTATATTTTACAGCGATGACACTGCAATTATACAGTCATGACAGTGCTGGAGGTATTATATTTTACAGCGATGACACTGCAGTTATACAGTCATGACAGTGCTGGAGGCATTATATTTTAAAGCGATGACACTGCAATTATACAGTCATGACAGTGCTGGAGGCATTATATTTTACAGCGATGACACTGCAATTATACAGTCATGACAGTGCTGGAGGCATTATATTTTACAGTGATGACACTGCAATTATACAGCCATGACAGTGCTGGAGGTATTAGATGTTACAGTGATGACACTGCAATTATACAGCCATGATAGTGCTGGAGAAGGCATATTTTACAGTGGTGACAGAACTGAAGACATTTTATTTTACAGTGATGACAATGCTGGAGGATTCATATTTTACAGTGATGACAATACTGGAGGCATTATATCTTACAGTGATGACAGTACCTGAGGCATCTTACAGTGATGACAGTACCTGAGGCAGTATGTTTTACAGTGATGACAGTACTGGAGGCATTATATCTTACAGTGATGACAGTACTGGAGTCATTATGTTTTACAGTGATGACAGTACTGGAGGCATTATATTTTACAGTGATGACTGTACTGGAGGCATTATATCTTACAGTGATGCCAGTACTGGAGGCATTATATCTTGCAATGATGACAGTACTGGAGGCATTATATCTCACAGTGATGACAGTACTGGTGGCATTCTATTTTACAGTGATGACAGTACTGGTGGCATTATGTTTTACAGTGATGACAGTACTGGTGGCATTATATTTTACAGTGATGACAGTACTGGAGGCATTATATTTTACAGTGATGACCGTACAGAAGGCAATAGAATTTATGGTGATGACAGTATTGGAAGTATTGTATTTTGCAATGATGACAGCGTTAGAGGGATTAGATTTTATGGTGATGACAGTACTAAAGGCCAATGGAGCGGTTGATTAGGGTGCGGGATTAATTATATTTTACAATGATGACAACGCAGTGGGGGTTAGATTTTACAGCGATAACAGTGCAGGAGGTATTCGGTTTTATAGTGATGAGTGCGCAGCAAGCATTTATTTACAGGGATGAGGGTGTAGGTGGCGTTAGATTTTATTGTGAAGACAGTTCGGTAGCCACCAAATTTTACACTGATAAGGGTGTGTGAGGAATCATAATTTAAAGTGATGAAGTTTAGGGAGGTGGTAAATTTTACAGTGATGAAGGTGCGGGTAGCATTAGATTTTACAGTATTGAGGGTGTGGTATGAATTAGATTTTAAAGTGATGAGGGATTGAATGGTGTTAGATTTTTCGGTGATGACGGTACGGAGGTATTAGATTTTACAGTGATGAGGGTGTTTGAGGCATTAGATTTTACAGTGATGAGGTTTTTGAGGCATTAAATTGTGTAATAATGACGGTGAGTTAGGCATTAGATTTTACAACATGGAGGATTATATTTTACAGTGATGAGGATGCTGGAGGCAAATAATAATTTCTTAATGAGAAAAACAGGAAACCGTTTTTTTAAATTTCTACCTTAAACCTAGTACCTTTTGAGAATAAATGAAGTCGGTAATAGCCTGTCACTTAGAATGGCGCCATTACGATATGTCTATTAGGTTTTGATAGGATGGAGTAAATCTTATTTGACAAATATATTTGCAATTAATATAAATTAACTTATCATGAAATCAAATTCTAAAAAGAAATATAAATATGTGCAGAGGCATTTTTGTTTATTTCGATGACCGCCGCTGTTTTGTGTGCTTTGCAAATTGATATAATATTGGTTCAACTTGTAGACTTCGTTTATATCGGCCGAATTATAACATAAGTAGTATAGTGGGACAATATAGCGACAATGAGAAAATACATTACAGACCCCCCCCCCCCCCGGGGTAATATAGCTCCACGATTTATAGGCCCAAAAAATCAGCCTGGGGTAATATAGCGACAATGGGAATTTTGTATTAGCGACTAGCACACCCTGGGCCTGTATAGCGACAAGGGGAATGGAACAGGTAGGGTGACGTCACGGTACTGGACATTGGCAACAATGTAGCAATGTAGTACCGTGACGTCATGCCACCTGTGTTATTTCTAGATACAAACACGAATCAGTCGCGTTCGTGTCAGTGAATAGTAGAGTAGGGTTTTAAATTTTTTTTTAGGCAAAGCGAAAATAAATATCTTTTCGAGGCAATGGAGTGGTCCTGAAAAGGGCCGTTGTTTGTTATGTTAACACCATTCCGTTAACATAGAGAGCATCGCATAGGTCTTCTTCTCTTCCTCAAACTTCGTCTAACCTCTGGTCTGTAGATGAGGACTCTCTTTAGACACCCTTCTCTCTCCACATAGATCCTTCGTTTCCAAAGGGCTGTATCAGTGATCTGGGTAATTGCCCATGATGATCTGACATACATGGGATAGTCCGGGTTGAACAGCATCGACGATAGAGTAGACGATTTTACGTTGGTCCACATCTTTGTGACGAGAACAGGTGAAGGGAATAAAGTGAACCGCATTTATTTATAGTGGAAGAGCGGATCGAAACGGATTGAAATTGTTCACCAATCCCAACACGCGTTACAAAATTCAGTCACTTCGCGGAGTCTGTCTTCCAATCCAAAGTGAGCTACCTGTGACGTCACATTCCCTATATAGGTGCGCTAGCGTCTGTGCGCAGTGAATCGATGCGGCATTGTTTTGTGAAACATGACGGAAACTAAGAAGACAATGAATTGGGGTGCACCGGCTGTGGAGACGAAAAGCGATGGCATAGCAGCGGCTACCAAAGTTAACACAGCGCTACTTCCAGAAGAGGTTGATTTCAACTGGGATTTAGTAGATTTTTTCTCTTCTTCGCAAGAATTTGTTCCGGTACCAGTACCTTCGTCACTTTCTCCTTCTTTACCACACGTCGACGATTTTAAACAAAGACAGAAAGAAGAATTGGAGAAATTTTTACAGCAGCAGAAAGAAGCAGAACAAGCATTTCTCCTTGAACAGCAACAGCGAGAAGAAGAGGCAAGAAGGAAACGACAGGAAGAAGCAGCAGAGAAGAAACAAGGTCTAGGAGAGAAGGAGAACAGTGAACCTCAAACGGTAACGGTACTCTTGGACATTTTGGCCGAGTTAAGAAGTCTGAAACAAATGTATCAGACTTCTTTATTACGACCCAAGAGAAAAAGACCTTCCCGAGCCAAACAGCCTAACCCTGTTACTACACCAGAGATACCACCCCTAGTGATTTCTACTAAATCATTGACAGGAGCAAGTCCAGAAGTAGGCCTTGGCCGTGACAAAGGCTTGAGGCAGTTAAAGCGGATTGCTTCTCGTTCCTGAGTTTGTTCTAAGGAAAAAAACAAACACCCAACGGTCCTTTTCAGGGCCACTCACTTCTTTCGAAAAGAGAGACTATTCGTTTTGCCAAAATCAATTAAAACTCAAAATCCCTTGTTTAATCCTATGATGTACCTGTTGTGAGTGCATGAGTGTAGGTCCTTATTATTCTAAACAATCAAAACCAAGAGACACGTTTTTTTCAGTCTGGTCTATTCTGGTACAAATATTTACAATTCAATGTCACAACACAACATAACACAACACTTTTTTTAAAAAGTTCACAGACTTCTTCTGTGTCTTTTTTCTTCTTCTTTCACTCTCTCTCTGTTTTCTTATTTTCTTTACTTTCACAAGTTTTTCCTCCTCTTCTTCCTCACTTTTCTCTCGTCTTCTTTTCTTTTCTGTCTTCTCTTTCTGAACGTGACGAGGTTTTTCCTTTGCCGAGGGTACCTCTTCTTCTTCCTCCTCCTCCTGCTCCTGTTGTTTCTTAGGGAAGTGTGAAAACCAATGTCCTTTCTCTTTACAATGATAACAAGTATCTTGACTTTTGTCTCTTCTGACACTAGTCTTGCTTTTTTGACGGTCTGGACATTCTGTAGCCCAATGCCCTTTCTTCTGACAGATATAGCAAGTATCTTGACTTTTATCTCGAAAGGAGGGAGAGTAGTCCGTCGGCTTGTCTGAAGAAATCTTTCGTATGACACCTCGCAAAGCTCTAATCAGAAGTTCGATCTGTGTGGGTTCTTGCATCGTGCTGATCGGCTTGAGAGTGACATGAATACTGAGAGGGAAGGTACCAGCCCTTTATATATGCACTAAGCCTAACATGGATATATAGGGGTCCATGGCGTTTCAAATGTAGTCATTTGACTTTTCGCAGTCAAGATGAAACGGTCGCATCATTTCGTAAAGAAAGGAGAAGAAAGTAAGAGACAGAAACGTGATTTATTGCCTCGCACAGAAGCTGAAGTCTTGGCTCACATTCATGCCAGCGATTCTGAAGATGAGATGAGTGAGCCAGAATCTAAGCCCAGAGAGTCTACACTCAAAGTCCATCACCACCAGTAAACCCTGAAAAGTACTACCACATTCGAGAGACGGATAAACGTTCCTCCAGAAAATTTAGAACTACGGCCTACACGTACGCGGTGAAATTTAAAGATTTCAAGTCCGACGTACCACTGGAGAAAGCAGAAGGGTTCATCACCGATGTGTGGGATTCTTTGTTAACCATACTGAAACGGCAATGTCAAGCCAAAGAAGACGATCGCTTGAGACTTTCCATTCATCACGACAATTTGAAGTCCCCCGTTTGGATCGAGTTTAGCAGTCCAGCAGAATTGACACCTTCCAAAGTCATGGACAAGATTCAACACGTGCAGCAATCCAACGACAAGTTTCACATCATCGATGGAAAAGCGACACTGTTCATGACCCACGTGGACAGGACAACCCCAAAAGGTGATCTTGGTAGACGATCTTCGCAGCATCAAGCGTAGCCTCGTTCAAATTAACAACCCTCAAGACCAGATGTGTTTAGCCCCTGCCATCGTGGTGGGACGAACGTATGCCGACAAGAACGACACGGCAGAATGGAAAAGAGCCTGGAAAACTATTCGACGATCGGACCGAGCCAAACAACAAAGAGAAGCAGAACTCCTGTTACAGCAAGTGGGGCTATCCAAAGACACACCCTGTGGCATTCCTGAAATGCAAAAATTGCAAGACGTCTTGGCTCCACGCTACACCGTAAAAGTGCACCCTCAAGAAGTGCGCGGACCTCTGTTGTTTCGAGGCAAATATTTAAAAGACGGAAAATAAATTCACGTCTATCATCACGATGAACATTTCGATGCCATTACCAGTATCACTGCATTCCTGTCATACAGTTATTACTGTGAGAAATGTGACTATGGCTATAACAATCGAGAGCAACACAAGCATTGTGGATCGAAATGCTCAGGATGTTTAGCCTCTAAGCTCTGTCTGGACGAAGGACAAGAACGAGTGCATTGCCCAGCTTGTCAGCGCACGTTTGTCAGTCCAACTTGTTACCAACAACATCTAAAGATTCACAGCAGAAATGTGCTTGTCAACTCCTGAGATTGTGCTCTACTGGTGGACAAGGCATACGTACCAATAATGCCAAAGCGCACGTCTGTTCAGGAAAGAAGGGATGTCACATTTGTCGCCAAACCGTGGACATGGAACACCAATGCTACATTCAAAAATACCAATCCCAACAGAAAGAAGATAATGACCTAAAGAAAGGCAATTTCACCTTTTTCGATTTCGAATGCATGCAAAAGACTGGCATTCACATTCCAAATTTCTGCGTGGCTCACTGAGCGTGCGAGAAGTGCATCCAAGAGCCTATCTTGACTCATTGCCCTCACTGTAGCAAGATTCCTGGAGGACGTGAAAAAATCTTTCGGGGACCAAACACGCTGACCAATTTTGCTCAATGGATTTTAAACCCTATTGACGAGACGTCGAGTCAAGAAGACATCGAACGTTACGGAGATTGTCATCGCTATGCCACGGTGATGGCTCACAATTTCTCGGGATACGATGGGCAGTTTCTGTTGAGATACTATACGGAACAAAGTACCGAACGTCCTAAAGTGACTTTGAACCGAGCCAAAATCATTTCCATGCAAGTGGGACAAGGGCAGTTTAAAGATTCGATTAGTTACTTGGCCATGCCTTTGAGCCGCATGCCTAAACGTTTTTAATGACAGAGATGGCCAAGGCTATTTTCCACACTTTTTCAATACCGAAGCCAATCAACACACCGTTCTAACCCATTTGCCTGAGGCTCACTACTACGACCCCGACAACATGCGTACTGAACAACGAGAAGCTTTCTACGCATGGTACCAGACTCACGCCTCGGACCCCTTTGACTTTCAGGAAGAAATGTTAAAATATTGTCGTTCCGACGTAGACATTTTACGGCGTTGCTGTGGACAATTTCCAGAACTGTTCATGGAACACAGAGGGATTGATCCTTTGAAAGAAGCTTGTACCATTGCCAAAGCGTGTTCTTTAGTGTACCGCCAACGATTTAGGCCCGAAAACACCCTGGCTGTCATCAGTCCTCAAACAAACAATTTTGTCAAACGTCAATACTCGGTCAAAGCCCTACGCTGGTTACATTACTTGTGTGACAAGGAAGACAAATGGATCCAACACGCCCGCAACGGAGGAGACGAAAAGACTATCGGAAGGTATTCGGTAGATGGCTGCGACTTAGAAAACCCCCAGACTGTGTACGAGTTTAACGGGTGGTTATTTCACGGATGTCCTATCTGCTACCCTCAACGTAATACTAAAAATCAGTTTTTACAACGGACCATGGAAGACTTGTACCAGACCACTTGTCAGAGACGATTGAAGTTAGAAGAGCAAGGATACCAAGTGGTAGAAATGTGGGAACACGAGTACGATCAGCGATTGAAAACCGATCCTGAGTTTAAGCGCATCGTGGAAAGTTACAAGCTGGTAGACCCACTGAACCCAAGGGATAGTTTGTACGGAGGACGGACGAATGCCACCTGTTTGCTGTACCAAGCCGACGAGGAGAAAGGAGAAGAAATCAGATACTTGGACGTGTGTTCTCTGTATCCGTACGTGTGCAAATATTGTCACTTTCCTCAGGGCACCCATAATTGCTGACGGAACACACTGACGTGGACAATATTCGACAATAGAAGGATTGATCAAGTGTAAAGTCTTGCCTCCCACGTACTTGTACCATCCCGTTTTACCTCACCATTGCCAAGGAAAACTGATGTTTCCCTTGTGCCGTACTTGTACAGAAACGTGCAGCCAAGACCGACCTTGTCAGCACACTCAGGAAGAACGCGCCTTGACAGGAACGTGGGTCAGTGTGGAATTGTTTAAAGCTCTGGACTTGGGATACTAATTGTTAGAAGTGTACGAAATTTACCACTTTCCCAAGACACAAAAATACCACAAGGGCGACGGGACTCAAAAAGGCATTTTTGCAGACTACGTGAATGCCTTTTTGAAACTGAAACAAGAAGCCAGCGGCTATCCTTCCTGCTGCCACACTCCCGAAGACCAAAAAAAAAAAAAAATTCAAAGATAAATACTTGAAGCAGGAAGGCATCACTTTAGACCACATCGAGAAAAACGAAGGAAGGCGATTGTTTGCCAAAGTGATGTTAAATTGTTTGTGGGGTAAAATGGTACAACGACCGTGTTTACCCAAGACGGAGTATTTGACAGAACCTTCCCGCTACTTCCAGATGATTCACGACAAAACCAAATGCATGAAACACGTGGACGTCCTTCGTGAGGACTTGATCTTAGTCAATTACGAAGAAGAACTGGACTTTGTAGAAGCCGACGAATTTGGAAATGTCATCATTGCGGCCTACATGACAGCCCATGCTCGCTTAAAACTGTACGAAACTTTAGAACTGTTAGGAGATCGTGTGCTGTATTTTGACACGGACAGTTGCATCTACATCGATCGTCTGGGTCAACGTCACCCTGACATCGAAGGAGACCGTTTAGGAGCCTGGACGGACGAGCATCCCGACGACAAGATTCTAAGTTTTGCAAGTGGCGACCCAAAAAATGACGGCTACGAATACCCTAACCCTCAAGGAGAAGTACACACGGAGTGTAAAGTGAAAGGATTGACTCTAAATTATCGCACCAGTCGACTGGTGAACTTTGGCGTCTTGAAAAAAGCCTTGCAGTCTGGAGAGGATGGAAATTTTAAAGTAACCACCCACGAACCACACAAGATTGTACGTTTACCTACACACCAAATCGTTAGCCGACCCTGGAAAAAGTCTATCAAATCGTGTACCAGAAGCGAGAACGGCTTCCCAATCACTTTACTTTACCGTACGGTCACACTGATATTGGCGAGCATATAAAAAAGGATAACATTCAAGACTGATAGTTCACTGTCACTACAAACGCCAAGCGAGAAAAAATGAATCCTTTCAAACAGCAAGTATCAAGCAAGAGTAAACTCGAGTACGATGCTGTGCCTTGCGATGGCAGGGATGCCGTACGCTATGACCTTAGCGATTCAGTATCACATCATCATGGGAACTTTGGTATAACTTCTACTACTACTACCATACCTACCATAGAAAGTGATGCTGTGCGTGTCAAACCTGATGGATGCGAAAGCGATGCCATTCGATGTCATCCTTATGAAACCATGCGGGTACCACCCTACGGATGTCATGTAAAACTGAGCAGGCTCCTGCATATTTCACCGTACCCTCATCGAAATGAACCTGTGAAAGACGAATATTCGTTCCCTGTGCGTTTGCCAGAATACTGTGACTATGAAAGTCGGATCCAAACCTTCCAAGGAAAATGGCCAAAATATCTGGGAGGACCTACCCCTGAAGAATTAGCTAAAGCTGGATTTATCTACTTGGGCAAAGGGGATAAAGTCAGGTGCTTCAGTTGTGGTGTGTCACTTAAAGAGTGTAGAGAAGAAAGATTGCGCTTACCTGGAACATGCTCGATGGTCTCCAGATTGTCACTACCTACCTTTAGTGGGACCTCGTCATTGAAGTGGCCATACCATGTCGTGTAAGAAACCAGCTGATTGGTTAGGAGTCAAACGTTGGACAACCCCTAGACAAGTATTTAAACCCGATGTAAAAAATAATCTTCAAAGATTACCAAACGAATTGCAAGAGAAGATCTACAAGGACATTTGGCAGGGACTTGCCAGAGTCAAATCTCAATTAGTGACTGTAGAACTTTTGTGTCGAGAAATTCACAAGAGGAAATTGACAAAAGTCAACGAACAAGTCCGATTGCTCTGGATCAAGGGGGTGTTCTTCCTACTATTTCGCTTTAGATCATTTACATTTGAAGATTTTATTGACATTCTTGACCGTTACTCTGAATGGCAGTGGTCAGAAATGACTCACTACGTTCATTAATTTCGCTCTAGGAGAAGTGTTTGACTGACATGGTTATGGATACTTTACAAGAGAACATTCGTGGTTTGCCTGTGGAATTGAGAGAACGCATTTACCGTGAGTTGGTCAAAATACAAGTGAAACGCAAAGAACCTTTGCATCCGTTACGTCACCGATGTTAGAACCACTGGTACCTAAATGCTATAAGAAGACTGATTCTGATGAAAGTGTTCCAGTGGTCAGACATTGATGAATCGCGTGAAAATCATAAATTTTTGGATACCACTCATTCAAATTACAAGGTGATATTAGGACACCGAATTCCAACGGACGAGTTAGAGGATTACAACAAATCTTTACAAGAACAATTCTTTCTAGTTGAAGAGGAAACTTCTGTGCGACGTGTGATGTGTGAGTTAGTGACTAACCGTTTTTGGTACGGTACTAAAATAAAATGGGAGCTATTCAAAAAGTACGCTTATTACCTAACACCAAAGAGGGTATAAAAACGGACTACCTAGCCACGACCTTTATCATTCGTGATACAACAGATTCCGTGGAAGGAAATCGATGACACTATTCAAACGGTAGAGGATTACGATCGTCTATTACGAGAACTGTGTCCATTGAACTGGGGTCGACGTGTAGTGTGTGTCTTAGTGACTTGCTTTCTGGGATTTCGTTTACCAGCCGATTTCTTGTGGACTCTTTACGAACAGTACCTACTACTCCAAAAAACATGAAAGTGGTCCCTTTAAATGTACACGAGAGACTCATTCTGCTCAAAGATTTGCGCTTTCATCTTGATACTTCTCAACCTCTACGGGAAAACAATATTTGTCAACTTTTAGGCACTAAAGATGTGTACGACGACGTGTGTGTAGCTTGTGACTTACACCCTCACTAGACAGATGTACGTGACTGGAAAAGTTGGGGGTTTGAGGCATGGACAAAAGAAGTGGCACACTATGCCAAAGATTTGTAATCCTAAAAATTAAAACGTTCCGTGAAAAAGTGACTTTTAAAACAGTGTTATTGACATTGCCAGAAGAAGAAGAAGAAGAAGTTGTGACCGAGGAAAACCACTCTCTTCAGGACAGGACCGTGATCGACATCCCTAAAAGGCTATTCCGGGGGGACTCTTGTGTGATTGTGCCAAGGAGTATAGAGACTCTCAGAACATTACACAGTACCCCTACGATTTCACCTCTTGATCATCACAAATGTTGTACAGAGACTTGTTTATATTCCACTATGATCGTTTTGATGTTTCTTTTATTCATGTACTTAGCCATTTGGCTTTTATGTTGTTTTTTTTTTTTGTTGTTTTTTTGTCTTTTGTGTTGTTCACTTTTAAAGATGACAATAAACGTGTCCTGAAAAAAGTATAAAAACTCTTGTCTTGTCTGTCTTCTTGTCAAAAGTGACATTTCTTACACTACTATGGCTAACTCTACTGTCTCTGCTCCCTCTTCCTCCACTGTCAAAGTCATTAACGAACACGTAGATCGGACTAGTTGGGAGGCCTTGTATCTTCGCCATCCCTTTAACATGCTCATTGCCGGACCGAGCGGTTCCGGCAAAACCGAATTTGTCAAACGTTTGATCGAACATAAACATCATTTGATCGATCGTCCACCTCAACGAATCGTGTGGTGTTACAAGGTGTGGCAATCGGCGAACAGCCTTCTGCGAGAAAGTCAAGGCGATTCCATCGTCTTTGTGGAAGGCATTCCTGGCGAGGACGACGGGATCGTGTCTGACCCTAGTCAAACTCATTTGGTTATTTTTGACGACATGTTAGGAGAAGACGAAGAAGAAATTAAACTCTGGTTTACGTGCAAAGAGTATCATCGTAATGAAAGTGTCATTACATCACCCAAAATATGTTTCAACAAAGTAAAGCCCATCATACCATCAGTATCAATGCTCATTACGTGGTGTTGTTTAAAAGCCCTAGAGATAAATCGCAAGTACAAGCCTTAGCCAAACAGTTAGGAACGCCTTGGCTGACAAATGTGTACGACGATGCCACTCAAACCCCACACGCTTATTTACTCGTGGATTTAAAACCCACCACTCCCGATTATTTGCGATTTCGTACCCATCTGTTTCACCACTGGTGCCAAGACGGAGGGCCTGTCGTGTACACGTCCCCTTCGTCGACTTAATCAAAATCACCCCCAAAAAATCTATAAAAACCTCGGTCACTTTGACTCTGTCTCACACATCGTCAATATAACGTCCCTTCAGTCTCATCTTCCCATTAAATTGATTCGTGCCTTGTACGGTATCAGTCGCGAAAAAAATCCACAAATAAGTGCTCGTGTCTTAGAAGCTGGTCTCAAAGAAGTCTTACGATGGTTTACGGTGACAGCACGTCAATTACTGCAAGGCATCATTCAGATTCCACATCAAACCAAACGTTTTTTTGAGAGAAACAAAGTCGCCTTGACGCAACTAGCCGATCCTCGCATCGACACTCAAACCAAAAAGCAAATCATTTTGAAACCTGGAGATAGCGGTTCTCTAGGAGGTGTCATCATTCGTTCCCTCTTAAAATGGGATGCTAATGCTCCCCAAGTCGTCCCCAAGAAAAAAGCCACGCCCATACGTACCCAGAAGAAAAAGAAAAAGAGCAACGGTGTCAAGACCAGGTCACAGCCTCAGAAAAAGAAAAAGAAAAGTCCACAGAAAACAGCTTCTACTCGCAAGAGAGTGTCTCCAAAAACTTATCCTCCAGCGGTGATACCCTCTTCCTCTTTAGCGGCTGAGGCCGCTGCTCACAAAGAACCTGCCCCCAAAATCAAAGTCCAAGAGAGAACGGGTGTGTTACAGAGTTTACTGGATTTGTCCAAGCAAGAACTGTCCCGATTTAGTCCGTTGCGAACTCCTCCACGACGTGTGTTGCCTGTCATCAAGTTGATACGACGTAAAGACAAAAAGACCTGAGGCAAACAATACGGATCAGTGTTTTTGTGCTGCTGCACGCCCAAAGATGTCCCCTCCAAGAAGTGTACACCGTCGCCATCGTCGTTCTTCTGTCCAAAAAGGAAAAGGAAAACGAAAAAGACAGTCACGTCATCCTAAAAAGCGCATCGCCAAACATCGACGTCACCCCCAGAAAAGACACACTCGTTCAAAGAAAAGAAGAAGTCACCAAAGAGGAGGAATCTTTCCCAGGGAGTGGGTAGGTCAGATACTCAATGCAGCTAAGTACGGCACGAAAAAAAAGTAAGATAAAAGAACGCATGTGAAACCATGGACTTTAGTGTATATTGTGCACCAAAAGATGTCCCCTCATCATCGTTTGGAAAGGAAAGGAAAAAGAAAAGGACAGTTTCGACATCCGAAAAAACGCTTAGCCAAACATAAGCGTCACCCTCAGAAAAGACACACTCGTCCAAAGAAAAAAAAAAGTCACCAAAGAGGAGGATTCTTTGGCGATTTTGGAAAACACATTGCTACCTTTATGACGAAGCGATAGTCCCCAAAAAAGGATAAAAGACCGTGTGACAAGTCATCGACGCTAGTGTATTTTTTGCTGTGTGTCCCGGAACCAACGAACCAACCGAGAAAGATGTCACCCCAAAAAAGACATTCCTCTTCTATCCCCAAAGGAAAGAAAAGGAAAGGATTGCCACTTCGTCTCGCCAAACATTGGGACATGTTGTCCGGCCTGTCGAAAGCTCCTCCACCCATGCGAAAAAATCTCATTTAAACTGCCTCCAAAGACGTCATCGATACCGTGTGCGAATGTTGTCTGAATGTCTTGAAAGGCACAATACCTTTGTCTAAACACCAGAAAGAATGCTTAGCCAAACGTCGACACGTTCTTCGCCAAATGGTCCAAAAGAAAATACCCATTCGTCAAAAGAAAAAGATGTTGGTGCAACGCAGAGGAATTTTACCCTTTTTGCCCATGTTGCTGAAAGGAGTAATGGGAACAATAGGAGGACCCTTGCTGAAAGGAGTATTCGGAAACATCCAGAGAGGATGAAGATAAAAAGGACCAAGAAGATAAAAGGGACCTTTGGAGTCAAAAGATCTCAGACGTGATCCTTGAAATCTGATGGAAGGACGAAAACTAGCTTGCGTCCCTTACAAACGATGGATGGAATACTATCGTTGGCAAGAACAACGAACCCCACATTTACCTCCCAATCCTCATTTGACCGAGATGTCCCAGTTACAACACGAATTGCAATCGTTGATGGATCGCAGCGATTTGTCAGAAACGGAAAAATCGCAACGGTACGGTCATTTGTTGCAACGACAGAAACTCTTTCACCAATAAGCTTTAGTCGAAACAGCTCAACCCACTCTGAAAGATTTTAAGGCCTTGATGAAAAGTCCATCACCACCACTACCACCTCCAATGGTCAAGACAGAAAGTCGACTACCACTAGTCCCAGTGATCAAGACAGAAAAAGAAGAAGAGTTTCAAACTCCATCAGAAAAAGTACGCAAGTTAACAACACCACCTACATCCAGAATTGGTTGGATTAAAAAGATGATGGCTACTCCTTCTTCCTTAGAAGAGAAAACGAAAGCCAAGACAGAAGTAAAACAAGAACTGATTACCCCTGTTCAAACACTGTCCTCCTCCTCAACACCTATTGCTCGTCGGACACGCAAAGCATTACAAACCAAGAAAATACCACAGAAAGACAAGAGTAGCATCAGTGAAAATTGGATCACTTATTAAAAAATGGAGAAGGTGTTAGCCAGCATTTACTACGATCCAGCCCATCCCGCAGGTTACGGAGGGGTTCAGAAATTGTATCGTGCTGCCAAAACTCGACTGAAAAGTATCCGTTTACCTCATGTGCAACGCTGGTTACAAGAACAAGCCACGTACACCTTACACAAACCCATTCGACGAAAATTTTCCAGAAGTCGCACCCAAGTAGAGGGTATCGATCACCAATGGCAAGCCGATTTAGCCGATGTCTCTCATTTGGCCACCTACAATTGTGGCTACAAATATTTATTTTGTGTCATCGACGTCTTTTCCAAATTTGCTTGGGTCGTACCATTGACTTCCAAATCAAGCAGTGAGTTAGTGCGAGCCCTGCAACTGGTGTTGAAACAAAGCGGGCGTCACCCTCTTCGATGGCAAACTGACAAAGGCACCGAATTTCTGAACCAAGCTTTCCAAAAAGAATTGAAGAAACGTGACATTCATTTTTTCACCACCGAGAATCCCGAAACCAAAGCTAGCATCGTGGAACGTTTTCAACGCACCTTGAAAGAACGCATGTGGAAATATTTTACACATCAACACACTCTCAAGTACATCGACGTCTTACCACACCTCGTCCAATCGTACAACCAATCTTACCATCGGAGCATTGGGCGTTCCCTCCAAGAAGTGACTCCCGACAACGAAGTGACCGTCTTCGAGCGCCTGTTTGGTACGTCCCCGACAGTGCCTGTCCCCGAGAAAGGTGGAGTGTTGGCATCAGGAGATTAGGTACGCATTGGCAAAACCAAACGCACTTTCGACAAAGGTTACTTACCCAATTGGGCCACTGAATTGTTTCGTGTCACCGAACGTGTGCGTGGCCGTCATCCCCCCGTCTATAAATTGGAAGACATGAACGGGGAAGTGTTAAAAGGAACGTTTTACTTACCCGAGTTACAACGTGTAACCAAAACAGAAGACGACGTATACGAGATAGAAAGCATTCTCGATCGAAGAACTCGTAAAGTGGGAAAACGACGTGTCAAAGAAGTCAAAGTACGTTGGAAAGGATATCCTCCCAGTTTTGACTCTTGGATCGACGCTTCGCAACTCATCGACTATAAAAAGAAGTGACCATCATGCCCTTCAACACAGCCTCAGCTACTGCAGTGACCACTCCTTCCCCCAGTTCTTCTCTGCAAGATCTACAAAAGCAACCCTTGTGGGTGTGGTGTGGAGAACGTGTGCCTAAAACGCAAATCGTCTATTTCTGCCAAATCTTTGTGGTGTATTGTGTCATCGGTGCTGTTATTGCCAATTTGAGTTTGCAACAAGGAGACAAACAATTGTGGACCATTTTACTTAGCAGTTGCATTGGTTACCTTCTTCCCAATCCGTCTCTGAAATATTCCTCTAACGGAAACAACAACAACGGGAGTCTTGTGTCCAACGTTAGTTCCAACAGTCACCCTAACCATCCTCTTTTAGACACTCCTCTGACTTCCAGTGACCCCTCGGACACTAGAACTGTGGAATTATGAACAACCAATTTTACTTAACGTTACCCAGTGACAGTTCCATGGAGGTGTTTCCCAATAACACTTTGTGCTGTTACACGGCCAAATTACCTCAGGCCATCCAATTGGATCACGAAGCCCATTGGGAAGTGGCTTTAGTGGAAATGATTCACCCTACACAAATCAAAAACATCATCGAAAATCAAAACACTTTTACGGTAGAAGTTCATGACGAACAAGTGCAACAAGCCATGGATGAACGTAGCAGTGTAGCTGACTCTATGAAATCACAAGACCCCAAAACTAAACGAACCACTTATCTGTTGAAAATTCCTGCGGGCTATTATTTTAGTGGTCAACATTTGGTGAACACCATTGCTGACAGGTTCATTAACGTGTTTGGTAAAGTCTTGGAGAAAACCAGAAAAAGTGTCACGATCGATCACCACAAAATATCTCATCGCCTACTCATCAAATTTTCAGAGGACAAAGTATTGACCATTACATTTTGTCCTGAATTGTATGACATTTTGGGTGGAGACAATAAGTTGATCAAGATTGCAATCGAAATACCAGCCGTGACCAGTAACTCAGATTTTGGGAGATATTTTAGATACTCTGTAGCAATGAACCAAGGACTGAATTTGATTTTTGTATACTCCGATGTGGCGGAGTACAACGTGGTGGGACACACCTCCGTACCGTTACTGCGTGTCATTCCTTTCAAAGTGGATTCTGCCACGGCTGCTGACAAGGAAGGTGGAAACACCTATCACGTTCACCGTGAATTTGTACATCCTCACTATTTGCCCGTCAGTAAGTCTTATTTCGACACTGTCAACATTCCTATAAAAGGAGATCTGGGACAAAATATTTCATTCACCAAAGGGAAAGTCACAGTGAAACTCCATTTTCGAAAACGATTACTCTAACCTTTTGTCAGTCATGTATCCTGTGTACCAAAGAGTCACTCGACAGCGAGGACATGGTTTAGGTGATATGCTCAAATCAGCCTTTCGTACAGTGGCTCCCGTTTTGAAACCGATGGTGACACGGGGATTGCACGCATTAAAAGATGCCGCGTTGACGCACGGCAAAGAATTTCTCCAAAATGTCATCATTGACAAACAAAACCCCAAAGAAGCTTTCTTGAGAGCAGGCAAAAATGTTTTGCTTCAAACGGGGATAGACCTTTTGGGTCGGCGAGAAACTCCTATAAATGCCCTGGGCAATGTCGAGTCAGGCATTCCTGCTTCCCTGACGCCACAGCAAGGACAAGGCAGACAAAGACGACGAAAACACCCCTTGAGAGGACTTCACACCCCTAGAGCTAGAAACACTAAGAAAAGAGAAACTGTCCGAGAGTTAGACGTTTTTGATTATTAAATCAGAGAAAATGATGCACCGAGAGTCTTGCGCTTGTTCCAAGTAGGAACTGGATCTGTTTGCCATGCCACCCACCATGATGACGATGCAAGAATCCCAATGGGTCCAATTTCATCCCGTCTCTTCTTTGACAGGTTCAGCTCCCATCGAGTTTGAAATCAAAGGACAGCCGGAAGATTATCTCGATCTGAATAGCAGTTACTTGTACCTGAAACTGAAAGTGATCAAAACCGACAACACCAATCTGGAAAATCCTGCAAGGTTGTAGTTTAGAACTGATGGATCGTTTGCATTTGGACATGTGGTTGCAAGACAAGTATTTGCTGAACGGAGTGGATATTCGCCTGAGACTCAATCGCAGCAGTGTCGCTTTCCATTTGATGGCTCATGCCAACAAGTACAAAACCATCATCCAAGAAGCCAGACTTTACGTGCGTCGTGTAGAAGTGTTACCTAATGCGGGAAACGACATCAGTCAAACATTGAGCAGATCGACCGCCAAGAATCCGATACGATATGCAGAAGTGAAAACATTCACCATTGCTGCTGGACTCCGATCCAAGATCGAAGATCATCTGTTCCAGGGACAGTTACCCAAACGTTTAATCGTTAGCATCGTCAGTAATGCAGCCCTCAACGGAGCCCACGATCAAAATCCTTTCCAGTTTAAGCACCACAGTGTGTCCAAGATCGAAGTCAGTCGCTATGGCAAGACTTTGTGTACCAGACCCTTCGAACCTAACTTTGCCCAGAAGAATTACTTGAGATCGTACTTGTCCCTGTACGAAGCTACGGGGCAACTAGGAACCAACGCCAGTCACGGTATTTCGTAGGATGATTATGTCGTAGGTTACATTTTGTGGGCTTTTGATTTCACTCCAGACCAAGGCAGCGACGAGGGACATTTCCACCCTATAAAATCCGGTCAACTGCGTGTGGAACTTCAGTTTGCAGAAGCTCTCACTGAGACGGCCAACGTCATCCTGTATGCTGAATTCGATAATACCATAGAAATCAACAGTTTGAGAGAAGTCATGCTAGACTATTAGAAACAATGGAATACTCCTATCCCTCTTTAAACAGTAGAGAATCTTTGGACATGGAATGGGAGGATAGCGTGAAAGCAGAACCGCAAGACGAAG
Source organism: Megalonaias nervosa (assembly GCA_016617855.1). NCBI lineage: Eukaryota > Metazoa > Mollusca > Bivalvia > Unionida > Unionidae > Megalonaias > Megalonaias nervosa. The sequence goes on along the minus strand of JAECUM010023900.1, from coordinate 28,699 downwards.
AGGACGAGGTAGTCAAGTCCAGATGGCCAGAACAAGAACAACATTTAGTGTCCTGTTTTGCTAAACACCTGGCGAATACAATTACGGAATTGATCAAGAAAGATTGCTATGGATGTCAAAACGATCACCCCAGTTAAATTCAACACGACAAATGTCTGATGATGAGTCAAGAAGAAAAATTGGACGAGTATCTGGACGACGCTTGGGGTCTCATCTCGGAAGAAGCAGTGTTTCATGAGTGGTATAAAGGCTTGCGTGATCATTCCTGTCCTCCACTGACTGCTCTAGAGATCCGTTGCATCGAATCTCTCTTGGCTCAGGGTGCGAAGACGGAGCTAATAGGCGTTTACTTGTCAGATCGTTTCAGGCAAAAAGTCAGAATTGAATTGATGACTTATCATCACCTGTGAAGAAAAAACAACACAACAAAAAATGGATACCTGGGAACTTTATTACCTTTTGAACAATAGTTCGTATACTGCTTCTTGGAATCCTGTCGTGTGCGCTAAAGATGAACTACCTCATCGCAAACCTCAAGACCATCGAGCTTATGTCATCAACACGGACGAAAATCATCTTCCAGGAACTCACTGGGTTGCCGTCTACTTCCCTCAAGAGAATTGTGTGGAATATTTTGATTCGTATGGATTACCCCCTTTGGAAGACGATATCATCGACTTTATGAGAAGAAATGCCCAGACGACACGATACAATAATGTGAAATTACAAGGCACAGATTACATGGTGTGTAGACAATATTGTGTATATTTTCTTCATCAACGCAGTCTTTTATATGCTTTAGAACATTTAGTGACTTATTTTGATCGTCATTCTTCTAGAAACGATGAGAAAGTAGATCGATGGTTTTGTGACCATTATGGTTATCTTTTGTCTTTAGCTAGGAAACGTAGTGTACATCAATTGCCTCATGACTTCCATCAATGGAAATATCACATGATTTCACAACGTTGTCAACCTTGTCAAAAATAATTTGTTTGATGTCATTGTTACTTGTTACTTGTTACTTGTTAGTTGAATAAAAAATGTTGTGTTTTGAAAAAATGTGTCTGTCGTTTGTTTTCAAAAAACACTGTGAATATATGCTCTTTGACTTCTCTCTACCCCTCACCATGACATGAGCTATCATAGCGTTCCGACACTAAAACCGAGTAGGGATGTTTTCTATCGCGTCCTCGTTTGAACCATATAAAGCGGGTTGTTCTCCAGTCTGACCATCCACTGTTGACTCATCAACCTATGAACATGCCTTCCAGACTAGCCCAGCTGAACGAGGCTTACGTCAGTTTACATCGTGTCAGGCTAAACCTGATACCTAAACCTGAAGAGATAGAGAATGTCAGAATGTTAGCTATAGCCCAAGACCTAATAGAAGAGGTCTTCAGAGAGGAAATTAAGAAAGAACAAGAAGAATGGACTGAGAAGTACAGACGTCAGAAGAAGCAGAGAGAAGAATAACAGCAGCGACAGCAAGAACCAGACAGAGGTTTTGTGGACTGTCGAATAGACACCAAGGAATTCTCTTTCTCTTTCCGCAGAAGCAGGCCGTATCGTATAGGAAAGCCTGCCGCCAGACGGGGACGCAATCTTAGACAGTAAAAAAAAGATTGCCATTACTCCCGTTAACAAAAAAAAAAAAACAGCCCTTTTCAGGGCTACCCAATGCTCTAGAAAAGAGATACTAATTCAATTGCCAAAACTTTTAAAATTTTAAAATATAAATAGAAGTGTGTCTATAAGCACTTCGTTTCTTTTGTCAGTAAAAAAAAATTCACCCTTTGTTTTCTCTGTCTTGTCAAATAGTGCATGTCTATGTTTGTAAGTAAAAAGTCAACGTGAGTGCTTCTTTTAGGTCCGCGCGTTTGATGTGATGGTAAGTTTTGGTGTTAGGGGATGTTTACCTTCACGTCCGTGCTTCAAGTATATAAAGCGATTTAATTGTCAGTCTAGCTACCCATCGTTGACTCGTCAAAATTAAAAATGAATAGCAGAATTGCTAAGCTTTTAGAACTCCAAATGCACCTGAAATATGCCAGGCGCCTTTCAGATGAACTGGCTATGGAGGCAATACAGGAGGAAGGCAGAATTAAAGAGGAGGAAGAGAAGATGAAAAAGAAGAAAGAGAAGGAGGAAAGGATCCTGCCTCACCTCTTCATAAGACCTCAGTGTGAGGTCAAACCTGAGGTGAGGACACAACAACCAGAACGACCACCTCAACCACAACCACAACCACAGCCGCAGCCACAATCACTACCAGCACTACAACGACCGAGATACGCTGTCCCTCAAATTGAAAATTGGGAGCAGGAGTTGGAGAGACAGCGGCAAGAGTGGGAGCCGCAGAGACCTCACCATCCCCGGGTCTGGCATAGGAGAAAACAGAGAGAACAAGTCTTCACTATCCCAGAGACTGAAAACTGGAATGATGAGGCCACTCAAGCTCCCTCTGCGCTCCCAACCACACGTATTAATTGGGAAAATGATTGGAGTCGTCGTTGTGTGTGTGGTGCCCGCCCTGGGAGGTGCCAGCATTAACCAGGTGCAATTGGAGTTCAAGAAACAAAACAGCCCTTCTCAGGGCTAGCCAGATCTCTAGAAAAGAGAGACTATTCAATTTGCCAATTCGTGTAAATGTAGAGTAGTGTGACTATAAACACTCACTCCTTTACTGTTGTGTGTGGGGGGTGGGGGTGGGGGGTGGGGGGTGGGTGTGTGTGTGGGGGTGTGTGTTTGCATGCGCGTTCGTTTGTGTGGATAGTATATGTGTGTGTATGTTTTATGCTTTCTCATTCGTTGGTGAGGATAGTATATGTGTGTGTTTTATGCTTTCTCGTTCGTTGGTGAGGATAGTAGATATGTGTGTTTTTTCTTCTCATCCCGATTGTGTGGATAGTAGATATGTGTGTTTTTTTCTTCTATTCCCGATTGTGTGGATAGTAGATATGTGTGTTTTATGCTTTCTCGTTCGTTGGTGAGGATAGTATATCATATGTGAAGTGAGTGTAAGGGATGTTTTCGTTCACGTCCGTGCTTGACGTATATAACGCGGAACGCTCGTTACACAAGGTTGGCATAGGAACATCCATAAGAACAACTGGACACAATTCGACACTGGAGTCTTTGGCCAAGGAATGGGACCGGTGAGGCCTTTTGGGAGATTTGAAGACTTGGAGTGGGGACGAAGGCCTACAGAGGGGAAACTCTACCCAGGGAAGAATCCAGGCTGTACAGACCGCTAGGGGGGTTGGCGGTGGTGTTTGGTGGCGGGGGCTTGTTCTCTGGTGGGCGGGGTGGGGCTGGGGCTGGGGCCGGGGCGGGGGACCTGTCGCTGGGTCTGCGGTTTGGGGGCGATGGAGAGACGTCCAACTTATACAGGGGCTATGAAGGCACCAAGCTCATACCCCGAATAACAGGGCAGCAGCTGAAAGGCCCAGCTCGGGGCCAAGCGCCCCCTTAAGAGGACTGTCCTGGGGTCACAACCAGTCGCGAAAGCACAGAGTGCTATATGCGACTTTAAGCCAAATACTGTACAGTCTGGCTACCCACATTGACTAGTCAATACCTGTAAAGATGGAATTGTTTAACCAATTAAAAGACAGTTGGTATTGGATGATGGATGGATCATACATACTGGATAGGCTTGAAAAGGAATGGAGGTTCCCAGGCAGCCAAGACTTGGTGACCAGACTGAAAGTAGCCAGTTTTGACTTACAAAGGATGATGGTGGAGGAAGCGGAGAAGTTGAGAGGCTTAATACAACTAAAATATGTAAGAGTGGGAACTTTGAAACAAGTGATTGATATTGTTATAGAAGTGTGATGTTATTTGGAAGACATATTCCATTTAACCCAGTGGCCTTCTGTCAAAAAAGGCTTAGACGGATTAAAGAAAGGAGAAGAGATTATGAAAAAGGTAATGGGAGAAGAGGTGAAGAAAATAAAAGAGATATGGACAAAAGAGAGAAAGGAGAAGGAAAACCAAAAAAAACGAAAGAGGACTTTGACAGACTGAATAAGAACTGGATGAAAATACAGCAAAAATTTAGAGCTATGGGACATCTAGACTGGATACCAGAAGAAGAAAAGAAAAAGACGAAGAAAGGAATCATTGGAAAATTAAAAAGCTGGTTAAAGAAGTGGAGACAGTAGAAGACAAAAAACCAAAGGCCCTTTTCAGGGCCACTCCATTGCCTCGAAAAGATATTTATTTTCATTTTGCCTAAAAAAAATTTTTAAAACCCTACTCTACTATTCACTGACACGAACGCGACTGATTAGTGTTTGTCTATAGAAATGACACAGGTGGCATGACGTCACAGTACTACATTGCTACATTGTTGCCAGTGACCAGTACCGTGACCTCATGCCACCTGTGCCATTCCACTTGTCGCTATACAGGCCCAGGGTGTGCTAGTCGCTGATACAAAATTCCCATTGTCGCTATATTACCCCAGGCTGATTTTTTGGGCCTATAAATCGTGGAGGGTCTGTAATGTATTTTCCCATTGTCGCTATATGGCCCCACTATACTACTGACATATGATTGTTTCAAATTTGAACAATTCATTCACAATTGCTCCTTTTTGAATACATCCTGATATTGTTCGAACGGTTATGTTATTTTAATGAGTTCTCATCCACTGCAGGTCTAATTTAACTGTTTCAGATTAGTAGAGATTTTCTATTTGAACGTGCCATTTATTGTCAGCAATTCCTATTTGAACGTACCATTTATTCGAACGTGCCATTCATTGTCAGCAATTCCTATTTCTAACCTGCCGTTCATTGTCAGCAATTCCCATTTGTAACGTGCCATTCATTGTCAGCAATTCTTATTTGTAACTATCCATTTATTGTCAGCAATTCCTATTTGTAACGTTCCATTTATTGTCAGCAATTCCTATTTGTAACTTGCCATTTATTGTCAGCAATTCCTATTTGAACGTGCCATTGATTGTCAGCAATTCCTATTTGAACGTGCCATTTATTGTCAGCAATTCCTATTTGTAACGGGCCGTTCATTGTCAGCACAGGAGGAATGAGCTCTGTGATCTCGTCATTAAACCGAGAATGTCAAAGAACGAAGAGAAGCAAAATAAGGACCCCAATAGTGTTAATGTTGGTTTAGTTATTTTATTAATTTTTTTTTATGGGAAAGAAATGAGAATTATTCGTCAGTCTTTAGAAAAAAATTAAATAAGTGGAGATGATTGTGGTTCTGATGATGATGGTAGTGGCGGTGGAAATTAGCGAAGATGATTGTAACGATGACAACACAAATGAGTGTGATTACAATTATAGTGAAGGAACTATTAATAATTATGTCAGGTGTTGATAATAATATTATGATTTCTAGGGATGCTGAATATCACAGATAACGTCTAGGTAATTATTGTCATCACCTTGCAATATTGTTGAGAGGGGATGCCACAATTAACCATTTTGCTTTTTCGTTACAAATTCGCTATTCCACAGACCTAAATATACGGATACTTGACATAACAAATTCGTTCTTCCACACACCTTAATGCACGGATACTGAATTTAATAACTTCGTTATTCCACAGACCTAAATAAACGGATACTGAATATAACAGATTCGTTATTCCACAGACCTATATACACGGATAATGAATTTAATAACTTCGTTATTCCACAGACCTAAATACACGGATACTGACTATAACAAATTCGTTAACCCACACCTACCAACACGTGACTCATCACATAGATGAATCTCTCTCCAGAAGTTTAACTCATCGACATTATAGCACCTAAATGTTGCTTATCACACACACACACACACACACACACACACACACACACACACACACATATATATATATATATATATATAGTATATATATATATAGCATATATATATATATATATATATATATATATATATATATATATATATATATATATATATATATATGTGTGTGTGTGTGTGTGTGTGTATATGTGTGTGTATGTATGTATGTATGTATGTATGTATGTATGTATGCATGTATGTATATATTGTTACGACTCTAAGGTTTTAAACTAAATAAGAGAAAAGACAGAAATGAGCCAAAAACCAACAAGTTTAGTGAAGTTAGTTATCTTCAAATATAATCTACAATCAAAGGCAAATGTTAGCTACGTAACATGTTCTTTACAAAATGACCCTTACGATCTAACTTCATCGACAAAACAATTTAACACAGTATAGATAATAATAGTCATCAAACATCATTTATCACTTACGGATGTACCTAAAGCATCGATGCTAAATGTTATACTAAGTAGGTAAATATTACCTATTTTGTACATTTGAATAGCGTTGTGACCAAAATGCATTTCGCCCTATATCTTTGACAGTTGAAGCACCACACACATCATGCTTAATGCATGCACAAATACATCACCGTGACATGTATATCTTCCTCTAGCGACCGTCACAAATTATGGAATTTATCTTTTATTCCTGATATTAGTTTCTCCAACTTTCATCAAATTGTAGGTTTATATGCATTTTCTATTTTAATACGCAAGTTTTCTAATATTCGTTCACTGCGATCTATATTCTACGCCACATTGAGTTCATTGTCGAAACGCACTAGAAAATTTTTCTTGAATATTATCAGTTTTACACTCATAAAACAGTCTATACAGATGCAGTTTGATAATCTGTCAGTTGCTACGCAAGTAGCAGTCGTCTACAATTTTATAGAAGTCGTCAGCTTCAGAGATAAAATTTGCTATTTATTATGGATTTTGATATGCTGAATTCAGATATAACAATTAAAACAACTGATTCAATACTGTTTTTTAAGTCTTTAGACTTTACGTCTATGTATATTGTGTAGACAGTAGAGTTTTAATCATAAATTGTAAATCTAGGTCTTTTCATGCGTTTATGGTTGTTTTACATGATAATATTTCACTTGTCCTGTTTATGTAACACTTTAAGAAACAGCATAAAGGTTATATAAATAAAATTTCTTATAAAACAAAAGGCAAACAACTATTATGTATATATAAGTACGTAGTGTCGTCAACTCGGCGCTTCTTGCCTTGTCTCTTGTATTCATTTAACGGAGTATCTCTCGTCACTGTTCAGCAATAGTCTGCAAGCACTGATGGGCTCCATTTGCCCTGATAGCGTTTCTCCATTGTTGCAATGTCCTGATGAAATCGGTCGCCGTGCTTGTCGCTCACTGATCCGCAGTTCGGTGGAAAAAATCTAGATGAGAGTGCAAAAAATGTATCTTTCGTGACATGTTGCAACCAAGGCTTTTGTATGCCTTGAGGTTTTCCAGCAACTCCCTGTTGTTGTCTGCCTTGTTGTTTCCGAGACAGTTTGTTGCCACTAACTGGAAGGCTTTCCATGCCGTCTTTTCCTTGCCACGCAGTGCAAGGTCAGATGCATCATCTCGAAGAAGTTTATGAATCTGAGGACCAACAAAGACACCTTCCTTTATCTTAGCTTCACGTAACCTTGGAAATGTTCCACGGAGATTCTTGAAAGCTGCTTGTGTTTTCTCCATGGCCTTGACAAAGTTCTTCATCAGAACCAGCTTCATGTGCAAGGGCGGTAACAAAATCTTCCTCGATTTAGCAAGTGGTGGATGCTGAACACATTTCCTCCCAGGCTCCAATGACTGTCGGAGTGGCCAGTCTCTGTTGATGTAGTGGGAATCTCTCGCACGACTATCCCATTCGCAGAGAAAACAGCAGTACTTTGTGGATCCAGTCTGCCGACCAAGCAAGAGAGCAAGAACCTTCAAATCGCCACAAAGCTGCCACTGATGTTGGTCATAGTGTATGCACCTCAAGAGTTCCTCACACACCCTTATCAGTGTAAAATTTGGTGGCTACCTCCGCCATTCCCAATTCAAGGGTCGTATATACTGACCCAGTGTCGTATCTTTAAAACTAGAGCCAATCAACAATTTTAAGCATCTGCCTGCGTGGGTTCGAGTCTCGGGCTCGGCCAATGAGGGTACGTGAGAAAGTTTGCCATTAGCTTCTCGTGGGTCGATGGTTCTTTCCGGGGTTTTCTCGGGTTCTTCCTCCACCATTTATATTGGCCGCCATGTATAGCCTATCTTGTGCTGAAAAATGGCGTTAAACCCTCTAACAACAACAACAACAATTTAAAGCATCATTTTCGTTCTCAGTGACCCAGAATTAGTAAAGTTTGACTACATTTATTTCGGAAGCATTTTGGCTGTAGACCAAGTGCAGTAGGCCAATGCGACTTTTCTTGATTAGAAGGTGACTTTTCAGCGATATTTTTACCCAAGATGTTTGACACTATACGTCAGTCCAAAATGGCCAGTTACACAATATCACGTAAAAATAGGTTTTACTCTAGGAAAAACTTACAATACAATGTACGGTTGGTGAGAAGATTCCTGCTGCTTCGATAAACATGTCGTTTAATTTACGAAGCCCCGTCGATCCAGCCATTTTAAATTACTGTGATGATTGTACGTGAGAGGCTTAATTCAGACACAAATTCAAGGCATTCGTATTTAGACAAATATCTCATTTGACCATTTTTTTTTATTTCAGACTCATGTTTCACTGTATTTAGAACTATTAGGTTTCTTCCTTGTTTTCTACAGCTGATATACAGGTTGACTTTGAGGAACATACACTCATAAGCTTAATTACACTCATGATATGGATTGGTCGATAAGTTATCTTTGTGTATTGGAATAATTATTGCGCAGACGTTTTCTTGCGGGCTTCATCTTTTGTAGCTCAGTTTCCATCATACCACACAGCAATTAATCTCGCAAGGGATTTGCATATAATGTGGTAGATCAAAAGAACAAGTCTAGTGAGAACGACTTGCAATTTATCGTTGCCTTTGTTTATCACACCTTCCAATCAATACAAAGCTTTCAAGATTATACGGTATTAAGATAACCGCAACGAAGGGAAGGTGATAAGATTTTATGCCCTAGAGAAACAGAATGCCGTGGATTATTATGCTGCAGTTGTGGAAAGGTGAAAATGAACTGTGAATATGGTATTGATTTAAGTGCTTGCTCGAAGTTAAAAGGCGAAAGGGTCCGAAGTGCATATGCATAGTCAATTACACCGTACGCCTTTAAATGTGTCTCGTACCAAATAGCTCCCGGACTTTGATGACTAGCTAAAGACAAAAAAATCAAAGTTCTCCGTTTCTGATTGGATTTCTCAATACCGTTTCATGACCAACCAACCATGTTTATACAATGAATTTTGTACAGTGTTATAGGAGAGATTTTTTAAGACGCAATCACGCGCTTTGTACCAAGTCAGTTTTAAAGCTTTCTAGACGCCAGTAAGATTGTAAAATCCAGTGCCGATAGAACAAATATGCTATCGTTCTACTACTCCTATGATTGTTTTTAAGCAGTGAGCTTAATACGAATCAGTTCTTCTCATACATGCAACGTCAGGTACTCAAATAAATCAATGCATGGGACCCATTCAGTGATCCACCCTTAATGGATTATTTTATGTCACTTTTGGGGGTCATTCTTGTATGTACAAATTAACAAGGGTACTTAAAGCACAAGGCAATTAATTTCACATTGCCATAGGAAGTGTAATTTAAAAATGCTCCCTTTACTTAATGGGTATTTTATATGAATGAACTGTTATAGAAAATATATGATATCCAATCTCGATTGACAGATGTATTTTTCAGGGATTGAGATTAAACATCATGGTATAAGACTGATGGCAAGTGTCACAAGTTCAAGAGTAATAAGGAATTATGCAATATGTATATTCAATTTTTAATTCAAATTTGATATGACAAAAAGGCTATATGACAAAAAGGGGCTATGCGACATAAAGGCTATATAACAAAAAGGCTATACGATAAAAAAGCTATATGACAAAAAGGCTATATAACAAAAAACACTATACGATAAAAAGGCTATATGACAAAAACGGGCTATGCGACATAAAGGCTATAAGACAAAAAGGGGCTACAAAAAGGCTATGTGATATAAAGGCTTTATGACAAAAAGGCTATACGACAAAAAAGGCTGTATGACAAAAAGGGGCTATGCGACATAAAGACTATACAACAAAAGGGGTGTGTGTGTGTGTGTGTGTGTGTGTGTGTGATTTAGATTTTTAACGTAGCTTTAACAAGTTTTCAGTCATATCACTGCGATGTCTGCAGTGTGACAGTTTATAGTGATATACAACAAAAGGCCTATATGACAAAAATGCTATGTGACAAAAAAGGCTATACGATCAAAAGTCTATATGACAAAAAGGGGCTATGCGACAAAAAGGCTATAAGACAAAAGGGCTATATGACAAAAATGTTGTGTGCCATAAAGCATATATGACAAAAAGGCTATATGACAATATTCTGAATGGATCTGGATAAGTCATTTTTTAATCAACGGAATCACTATCCTGACCTGATGGGGCAAAACAGTTGATATAAACATTTTAGACTGTCAATTTAAATTTCGCGTGGTAAAATCCTTTGCATGCATCCTGATCATTATTTGTTTCAAGAGGATCAGGGTCAGACCCCAGGGGAGGTCTTTGACTGATTAAAACTCCCTCTGCAGATTAGATTTAAAACCCTTTCAAACTAATGATTCGGGTTTAATAAAGCATACAACAATAGATTTTCATGAGGCTTTCATGAAACTGTTACTTGAATAATTACGTAACTGGAAACCTGAGAGATATTAGAGTTTAAATAAATCACATATTTTTGTTCATTTAGCATTAATCCGAGTAAATGATATAGTGATAAAACTTAGAATTATAACAATTTTTACTACTGCATTTAGACTTTCTTTGTCAGCTCCGTAATTTTAATATCTATTTAGACATTATGACTGACTGTATCGCAACTCTAATGGCCGAGTAGTCTAAATCGCTCGCCTTTACCAATCACAGCCATCTCACCTCTGTCCATGTGGGTCCGATTCTCGGCCTCGGCCAATGTGGGTAAGTGAGAAAGCTTGCCAGTATCTTCCCGTGGGTCCATGGTCCTTACTGGAATTTTCCCTGGTTCTTCTTCCACCTATTATACTAAACGCCATGTATGGCTTTTCATGCACTGAAAAATGGCTTCCAACTCGAAATAACAACAGCAGCTGCTGATTCCCAGGGAAAATATAACCTCATCTTAAAAATGTATATTTCCATTATCAGCAAGCATTTACATTTTTTTAAGTAATGGAAATGTCACGAGCTTCAATTACATTGTTTTGAAATATATTTTCGTCCATAAATAGTAGTAACACAACTTCAACGAACCATACAAATCTATACCTAAAACGCAAGGACCAAGCTATAACCATATTTAGGGAGAGACAACCTGTAATAATTAAGTCTATTTTCATTATTCTGCATCTCTTGTCTGGAAGGCGATCTCATTGGCAATTTCCAGTTATGTTTATCAATGTTTATTGGGAAATATGTTTGTCGTTGCCTCAGTGCTTGAGGTTATTTTCGTGTCTCACTTACCTTATGACGCGTTATGTAAGCACACTATCTCGCGCTTGTACATGTAGTTTAATAGGCAATTTACTAAGTTTGGTATTATTTTCGTATTATTTTGAATTACATTAATCTGTTCTTTTTCCAGTTTATTTTTCGCGTTTATTTCGAAGCTACATTTTTTTTTATAGAATATATACCTAATATTCTGTTTACTAGCTGGAGCATCTTATGAATTATATATCCTTGAGCCAAACGCTTCACTCACATTGATTAACGTATGGGGTGGGGTGGGGTGGGGTGGGATGGAGTTAAGAAATTCAGTGCTTGAAGGAATTTATGAAAATACATCTTTTTGTAAAAATTATACTCATTTCCGCGAACGATATTTCAATCATTATTAACAGTGTTCAATTTCTGTTTTAAAATTAATTTTTCTTGCACTATTAAAACTTAATACTTCGTGCTCACGCTGATTAATAATGGTTCAAATTTCTTTGAAGGTTTGCCCTTACTAGGTTTTCCGCTTTTTAAAGATCTAAAGGTCAAGGTCAAGGTAACACATACATGTAATACATACATATTTAGACAATATTTTGATCATTTTTCTATAAGACAAAAAGCATGCAGTTCTAGACAATTAGTTTACGGCACTGAAAGATGAAAGAAAATAAGCTGACAGAGAAAAAGAAAATATAATAGAAAAGGAAATGTTGTTTGTTTGCATATTTTAAAGATCCATACAAATATTTGCGTTTCTACAAAACAGATGGACCGCTCCGGTGGCCTAATGGTTAGAACATTGGCCTCGGATGCAGGAGGTCGCGGGTTCGAACCCCGGCCGAGTCATACCAAAACTTATAAAAATGGTTCTAACAGCTGCCTCATTTGGCGCACAGCATTAAGAGGTTAGTGTTAGGACTGGTCGGCCTGGTGTCAGGATAATGTGACTAGGTGGGACATGACGCTACATGTCTGTGGCATGATGCCCCAGTTCTAGACATCACTATAAATTGCCACACTGCAGACATGGTAGCGATATGACTGAAAAATTTGTAATAACTGACGCGCGGTCAAAGTAAGTCATTACACTTCTTTGAGACAGGTATCTAACCAACGTGAACGTACTTGTGCCATTTGTATTCGCAACGGATGGCATACAGCGAGATTGAAAAGAAGTCATGTTGAACACTGTTAAAAGAAAAGAAGTGAATGATGCTTTAATAGTTTTATGCAGACAAAAGTGACGAACGCGACATGTAAATGAATGGCTCTCCTTCTTGGCACCATTAGTATAAAATCTGAAAAAAGGGAATGGTGGGTTTTAATTTGATGATATCTCATTTAAAATTTAGTGGTATCGTCATACACATAATTGAGCCAAAGTGTTCCTGTTTGGCTAACACTCGAACTTGAGAGTTGTCTCTTGGACCTTTAAACAACACTACATAATATGCATTGAGATTGATTGCGCGATGCTCTTCATTTTGGTGAACTAGATTGTGAGCAGTGTAAACGCTACTAATACGATAATGTCCTTTTCCGTGTAAACCAGTTTAATTTCGTTTTCATCTTTTTCTGCATTTCTCCGAATATGGCAAGATGTATTTGATAAACTCAGACACGCATTATATTCGCGAGGAATTTCTTTTTCAAACAAAAGTTTCCTTTCTTTCTTGGAGAAACCTGGAACACGGTTGCTACTCTTCGCAACATTACTCGATACGTCGTGGAGGTCGATCGAACACTGATTTGTGTTCGATCTAAAGTTCAACAAATTCGGTTTTGCCTGAACCACTTGGTCCAACAGTCGATATGTTAAAGGGGATGGAGAAGGTACAGTGCTGACGATCTAAATTTTCGTCAATCACTTCGAGGATGCAGCCACAAAAATTATTTTTAGAATTCTGTAAGTCTATTAACTAGACAAGGCACTTTATACATGTTATACACGTTTATTTTTTCAAACAACATAACAATTGTTAACAATATAACAATAACCAAAACATATATTTACATTTCCAAGTCAGTGAACAAAATTAAAACGCGAAAACACATCAGGCATAAATGGTTCCGTGCACAAATAAGTCACAAATGAAAATCACCAAATTATATATAAAAATGGTAAGTCTACGACATTATCGGTGTATCTGCGCAAACCGTTCTACTCTCTGTGGAATTTATTTGCCTTAACCTTTCCGGGGATATCATTTCCTCCTTGTTTTATATCCGTACAACACTACTACTCCTACTTTCATGGGGTGGTAGTATTTCTTCGGATTTTTCTACAGTTGTTACTTACATAGTCTATAATTCGACTTTAACTTCTGGCACTTCTGTCACAAGTTCTAAGATAAATTCTTAATTTTAATCTTTCATCACACATAATATCTTTGGCATAATCTCCACCTATTGTATCAAGCCATCGAATCCAAGACTATTCCAGTCACATTCATCCTTCCAGTCCTAAATCTTTTGGTGTATCCAACTAGATCTACACACTTCTTGGTAAGGATGAAGAATTGATAAAGTACGACGAATGTATTCTTTACACTGAGGTACACAACTCGTCTTCATAACTGTTCTCAACACTTTTAACACAAAAAGTTTTTCGTCCACAGATAAAGTTTTGATCTCTGCATGTATTGTTTATACATTTATGGCAATGAATCTGCTAGTAAACGAAAACCAAGAAAGCACACAAAACACGTCGTCCAACATTTCAATGGAACCGTGTCTTCTTGTGAAATCTTTTTACAGTATTTGATAGTTTGCTAAATGTCATTGACTTCCTTCGACATAATTTGTTGCATTAGTGATGACAAAAGTCGCGGCTTGGTAGGCATTTTATCCATGCATTGATTTGTATTTGTCATAGTTTTTCCCGTTAATCTTTCTTTTTATAATGTGGACATTCGATAGTTTAAAGATCGAGAAATTATTTTGAGGTTTCGTTTCACTTGAAACTTGAACAATTCTCTGCAAATGGTCTCCAATGGAAGAGTCTTAATGAGCCCTTCTAAACTAGTCAGTCACATGAATGTGTTTCATTTTGAGGAAATAGTTTTACTTTGGCAAAACAGAATTTGCTGGTGAATCATATGAGAGAAATTTTCCAGTCATTATCTCAGCACACATCACACGTCGTGAAAAAGTTTCGTCTTGAGGTGATATTTGTAATTATGTATGTCTTCATCCTCTGGAATTCTGTGTAGTATTCTAACTTGTACCTTTGCAAATTCTGTGTAGTATTCCAACTTGTACCTTTGCAAACTATCTGTAAATGGCTTCTAGCACCCATTAGGTAAACGAATTTTGCCCTCTTCTAAAGTATCCGAAACAGGTATCATATTTGGCCGACCAAAGGAAGGTAGGGACAGCCCGCTGACCATCTGGAATTTTTTTGGTTAGTTGTATCTTGATGCCATTCGTGAAGTGTTATAGCGCAACTGAAACATCTTTATCTCCTTCCAAGTAGACAAATCCGGTTCTGGCTAAAGATTTGGCAGTAAGTCTTTCCAACTATTTTGGCCGTTTCCCTTTTTATTATTTTGAATTGATTTTGAAAGCCATGGCATAATACAATTTAATTTTAAACGGGCAATGACTCTCACATATTCTGCAATGATGACATTTCCAAACTCACCGGGGTGCAAACTCTGAGACATTTTTGTAATTTACATATAATTTCCCGCATTTAAGGAGTTTTCCTTTATCTTCGACAAGTTGAAATTATCGACTTGGAGCCGCCAAGTATATCGTCTTTGACAAAATCGGACGCTGATGTAAATGTCCCCGCAAACAACTAAACATGACTTTTGCAAACGATTATCTTCCTTCGTTTTTTCCACGTATTCTAAAGTGATGGCTTCTAAGGTTTGGTACCATGCTGGGAATGTCTCTTTCTTCTCTGGAATCTGAAAACAACAAGGATGGCTTGCTGCTTCAGTTTGCTTATCCTGAAAAATTACTTCACTGGGGTCGTTTATCTTATTGGTATTGTTCTGTGGTGGGAAATTAGTAAATTTCGTATACTTCTCACAGTTTGTATCCTCGATCTAGAGTATGAAACAATTCGACACTCACCCTGTAAAAGCGAGTTATTGATCGTTGTGGCAACAAGGTTGGGCTTTATTACCCGTTTCAACTCATGTACGGCAAAATGGAAACATTGCAATGATGAGGTAAAACAGGATGGTACGTCTTTCGGTGCGAACAATTGACAATTTATCATATTTTCGCGTTGGCCAATGTGTTCCACGTCGATGTGTTATGTTAATATTGCATGCTGACAGGTAGGGAATCCGGCATATGTACACTCTAAGGATACAAGAATCATTCATAATGCATGGATTTAATAGTTCGATGACCACCATTTTGACCTTCTAAACTCAGGCGCCGTTGATATGTTTGCTCGTACAATTCTTTTAAGGCGAACTCTGAGAAAGGATTGTTCTGGCCTCGTTTAGAAAAATAAGTAGGGCATCCATGAAATAATCGTTCCTGAAACTCGTAAACGAAATGTATGTTTTTTCTTAATCTCAGCTATCTACGGAATAGTTTCCAATTTGCTAACTTGTAATCCGTTTCACATAAGTAATGGAGCCATCCCAAAGCTTTGGCGAAGTATCGACAGTTCACAGAGAAATAGGACTGACAGTGTATGATTGCTATTTTGTTTCGGGCATAAAAAGTTTTCGAATGACTAATACACATGCTTTCGCAATGGTAGAAGCTTTCTTCAAGGGATTGATACCCGTGTGATCCAAAAGTAATTGTTGACATGATCCGCAACATCATCATAAAATTGTTCATATCGGATCGACAATATTTTAGCATTTTCTTTTTGAAAGTCAAAAGAGTCTGACAAGTAATTATGGTACCAAACGTAAACTGCTTCATGTTGTTCTGTGTTCATACCGTTGATATCGCAATAGCGAGCTTCAAACAAATGTGGGAGTACAACGTGTTGTTTATCTTTGATAGTAGTCTTTAGCAATTTCTGTTCTTCTAGGCGTTGGGCTTTTCCAAATAACACATGTAATCTTTAAACTGACGACCTACATAAAAATTAGGAATGTGAATTCCATTCTCTTTTGAATATTCAAAGCAAAAAGAGAAACATAAACTCGCTTATTGTTTTTGTTCTGGTCGTCCGTTAATACGTTCACTAGTAAATTGTCATATTTGTAAACACTAATGGTAAAATCGAAGAATTTGTTATGAAAACGACATCTTTTCTTTCCTGGACAAACATGCTATTTTTTTGTTTGTTTGACCGAACATGTTGTCCACAATCAGAACACACAGTCAGTAATTCACAAGCACTTTTCTGTTGTTGTGATTGTTTCATGTAATGTTGTTCGCAACAGGCTTGCAAGGAGAGCAATAAATTATATCTTCTCCTCAGGCATGCAAGGTCTGGAAGCTAAAATCTCCCAAAAGAATACCAATGACTAAACCCTTGGTCACAATTCTCACATTAATATCTACATCCATGAAATCCTGTGATCTTGACGATGATAAACGTGAATGTATTTTCCATCTGGGAAAGCTGGTCCTCGAAATAAGAGCCCCACAAAAGATTTGAGAGTATAATTTAATCTTTAACGAAGCGCCAAAATATCTTGAAGGTATTCAATTTTTGAAATTCCACACAAATTTCTGCTCCTCTTCGTGGGGTTCTGTCCGGTTGTCTTAATGGTTTTTCATGATCGTTCCATTTCGCTATTTTGTTCTTCTCGGCACATTTGTTTTTGATGGTTTGTTAATCTGCAGGATACTTTGTTTGGTACTGCAAAGTTCATACATCGATACAACTTATCTGCGCTCGTCGCTCTCAATCGGGGGTGAAAGGTACGTCATGTGAAGCCTGTCTTTTCCATTGGTCAAGTGAAACTCCAACAATCCAATATTGTTGGACGTGTCAATAATTTGGAAGGTATTAATTCTGCCGGTGTAATAAACTCGATCCAGACAGGAAATTTCAAACTGCCGTGATTGATGGAGAGTCTGAAATGATCGTCAACTTTAGCTTGGCATTGTCGTTTCAATGACTCTAATAATGGATCTCATAAATCTGTCACGAAACACGCTGCTTTCTCTGGTGGCAAGTGGGATCTGAAATCTTTAAGTTTCGCCGTGTACGTATAAGTTGTTGATCTAATTTTTCAGGAAGTCACCATTTTTGTCTCTCAAATGTGAAAATAGAAGCTACTGAACGACGTTCGTTCTTGACTGTTCTTGACTGTTTTAGTCTTTTGATGTAGGTAGATGGTGTTGGCTTAGGCTTACTCATGTCGTCTTAAAAATCACTGACATGCTTTTGTGCTAACACTTCAGTTAGCGTATGAGGTGATGCTGAATTTCATCATCGGCTGTTGGCTTTCTTTGCTTTCTCATCAGCAAGGAGTGATCGTTTCATCTTGATTTAAAATGTGATTTCACTATGGTACACATATCCTCTCTATTTATACTGAGCTTCTCCCTATATATAAAACTTCTCAACCTAAAATAGATAATTCAGTTTTCAGTTTATTGATGATGGATGAGCCACAACAGATGACCTTTCTCGTCCGAGTCAAGCAAAAGTGTATTGCAATAAGCTACGTACTATTCTACTCAAGGCGAAAGTCAAGATTCTCCCTATGCCTGTCAAGAGAAAGGATCCTGGGCTCAGACATTAAAGAAACGGAACCACAAAAAAACGAGAAAACAGAGACAAAAAGAAGGCAAAAAAAGTCAAGAAAAAGAAATAGGGGAAGAACACTTCCCAGTAAAAGTATTTAAGAAAGAGACAGTGAAAGAAAGAAGGAAATGGACTTATATACTACGTTATGATATTTTGTTTTATATTTCACAAAAATATACGAAAGAAAACGTGTTTCTTGGTCTTGATTTGCTTTTTTAGTATGGATAAGATCTTCACACACTCACAACGCACAGTTTATATCATGGGGTAATTTAAGTTTGATTTGATTTGGCAGTCATTGACTAGTATTCCTTTTCTAAAAGATATATGTGGCCTTGACAAGGATCGTGGGCGTTTCTTATGACCCACCCCCCCCCCGCTCCCCTTAACCCAATTTATAAACTTGACATCGTCATCTGTAACTGCCTTAATCTTTTCAACGGCCATGTCCTACTCCTCCACCTGCAGCTTTGGTAATGGTAGTAGTAACTGCTGCTGCTGGTGTCTCATTTGTGTAAGAGTTGATGCAGTCATAGAAGGTTTAGAAGTTTTGGATCGTGGAGGTCTGACTTTTCCACAAAACTGGTTGTACCTGCGCATTACGTTGAGATTCTTTTTGAAAATAATGTGACATTTTCTACATATTAAGTTCTGTACATGATATTGGGTATATCACACCCACCCACGATATGAACCCTGTTCCCATTACCAACAGCCAATAATATTCGTGAGAATAAGGTGGTATGAGAGACGATACCACTGTATACCATTGGATAAATATCAATAATAGTTGTTCACAATTACAGAGGAATAATCACTTTGAAGAAGTCACTAAAAAGATTTTTTAAAAACTTAAAGAATAAGGTTAATGTGAGCGAACGTAATGAAGAGTGATTTAATTGTCAAAACGGCAAATGAACAAGACACAGTCACTCTCAGAAATAAACAGTCTGCTGTAAAAGACTGCATGACACAGATTGAAAAATTAGATACAAATGTGAAACAATTAAGAAAATATCAAGAAACGGCTATTCATATTGACAAATTAGATACAAATGTGAAACAATTAAGAAAATATCAAGAAATGGCTATTCATATTGACAAATTAGATACAAATGTGAAACAATTAAGAAAATATCAAGAAATGGCTGTTCATATTGACAAATTAGATACAAATGTGAAACAATTAAGAAAATATCAAGAAATGGCCATTCATATTGACAAATTAGATACAAACGTAACACAATTAAGAAAATATCAAGAAATGGCTATTCATATTGACAAATTAGATACAAATGTGAAACAATTAAGAAAATATCACGAAATGGCTATTCATATTGACAAATTAGATACAAATGTGAAACAATTAAGAAAATATCAAGAAATGGCCATTCATATTGACAAATTAGATACAAATGTAACACAATTAAGAAAATATCAAGAAATGGCTGTTCATATTGACCAATTAGATACAAATGTGAAACAATTAAGAAAATATCAAGAAATGGCCATTCATATTGACAAATTAGATACAAACGTAACACAATTAAGAAAATATCAAGAAATGGCTATTCATATTGACAAATTAGATACAAATGTGAAACAATTAAGAAAATATCAAGAAATGGCCATTCATATTGACAAATTAGATACAAACGTAACACAATTAAGAAAATATCAAGAAATGGCTGTTCATATTGACCAATTAGATACAAATGTGAAACAATTAAGAAAATATCAAGAAATGGCCATTCATATTGACAAATTAGATACAAACGTGACACAATTAAGAAAATATCAAGAAATGACTATTCATATTGACAATTAGATACAAATGTGAAACAATTAAGAAAATATCAAGAAATGGCCATTCATATTGACAAATTAGATACAAATGTGAAACAATTAAGAAAATATCAAGAAATGGCTATTCATATTGACAAATTAGATACAAATGTGAAACAATTAAGAAAATATCAAGAAATGGCATTCATATTGACAAATTAGATACAAATGTGAAACAATTAAGAAAATATCAAGAAATGGCCATTCATATTGACAAATTAGATACAAACGTAACACAATTAAGAAAATATCAAGAAATGACTATTCATATTGACAAATTAGATACAAATGTGAAACAATTAAGAAAATATCAAGAAATGGCCATTCATATTGACGAATTTGATAACAAGTTTAAATGATTGAGAAAATAATTTAATAATTTTGATACATCATTAACTAACAAACACCGAAAAAACGAAACATACTCTTAATGAAATTAACCCAAAATTACTGATTATAATAACATGGCTGATGCATTTGATAATGAACTATGTGCAAGTCTGTTATCATTTGATTTTTCGCATATACTAAAATGTGCTATTATTTCCCATTAAGGAATCGAAATTACGCTAAGATTACGCGATAAAGACTATCTATATTTCCGGAAATGGAGTATGCTTCCTCACATTTTACACCATGTGGGTTTTGAAGGGCGTCGTGTGATTACAATAAAAAAAATATCGGGTCTTTAATTAATTCTTTAAATTAGATGTATCATCCATATTTAATTTTCACTCTGATATTGTTTTATTGTTAAGTAACGTAAAATGCATGACATTGTAATAGCATAACATAATCAATGACACACAATTTCAAGGAAACAATACTTCTTTTGTCTTTCACTTGGAGGAGCTGTAGATACTATTTCTAATTCTGTAAAGCTGGATTTTGATGTTGGAAACAGTATAATACTTAATTATCATTTGTTTGTTGTTAATTTTAACTATATACTTGTCTTAGTCCATTATATTTATTGTGTTAGATGCTATATAACCTTTCGTCTTGTTGTGTGCTTAATGCAAAATTGTAAAAGATCAAGCACTTCTTGAAAAAATGTTTTTCTTTAGTTGTTATTTATTTGAGATAATATAAGTTTTAACAAATCTTTTATTCCGCAGTGATAATTTTTGGCACCTTTAAGTATTATTAGCACATATGCATGTCTGTATAATTCTCGTTCCGTTATTGTAACCGGTCTTGCAAGTTTTCATACTGGTTCGTAGACAATAACTAATATATATATAATTGTAATATTATGCATTTTCGAATATAAGTTATTTACTTCAGCTAATTAACATCCACCAAGTGATAAGCAATTCTCATATAGACTAGAAATTATAGCATTAGTACCTGACAGATGGAAAGATTGCTCTAAGCGACAGACTAGCAAAGATTTTGTTCAGATTGTGCCTGATACTTGAATACTTGACAGCAAACACTTCTGAGTAATTACTACCCATGAGTATCTGAAATGATATAAATGTCTTTGGACAAGATGTGATTGGCAAGTCTCGAAGGTTACACTGTCTTGACTTGAATGGGATAATGTTGCTGGACCTAGCCATTGCACAAAAATCATCTGCTTATGGTTACTATTATCAGAGCAAAAACGTTCCGTTATTGGACGTTCTTTCCATATGGAACAACAGTAGTGATGATCAAATTTGAAAATGACGATGAAACGAACAACAGCTTGTAACTGAAGCTTTGCAAAATATTTTAACACATGTTCTCAAATTCATGCAAGAAAAAATTCAAAACGACTTTTGAAGACGTAGACTTGTTCTGTAATTATCGTACTATTATTACAATTTGATGGTAAGTCAAGATGCGGCAGACAGTCTATAGATTGCTCTTTGTGTTTTGAAAAAATCGATCCCTAGAAATATAGAAAGCTGACTCATCGATTTTACAGCTAATGATGTTTAAAAATAGTAATGCAACCAACGCAGTTATTGGAGAAAATATCGATAGCTTAAATTTCCGCATAGCGAAAGTTATCTATGCAGTTATTGAAAATCAAAATTAAAAGGTGTTATCTGTTTTCTCATTAGTGTTGTTTTTTTTTGTGGAGATCTTTAGATTAAATCGTACATTGCCATAGGTAGGTGTGAGAGCTAGGTAATACATTTAACATTTAACAATGGACAAACTAAATTATATCCACTGATAATGGTGCATCGTGAATTTATTGCATTTATTTTGTTACCATTGTAACCTTTCAGCTGTAAATATATATCTAGTAAGTGATGTGCTGATTTGATGATGCAGATAAGTGACTTTGCACTGTGATGCACTGCGATATTATCTGTCTGCAAACGTGTGGCTTTGCGCGCGCGCGTGTGTGTGTGATTTGGATTTGTAACATAGTTTTAACAATTTTTCAGTCATATTGCTACGATGTCTGCAGTGTGGCAGTTTATAGTGATGTCTAGCACTGGGGCATCATGCCGCAGACATGCAGCATGATGTCCCACCCAGTCACGTTATCCTGACACCAGGCCGACCAGTCCCAACACTAACCTCTTAATGATGAGCGCCTTGCAAGGCAGCTATTAATATCATTTTTATAAGTCTGCGACCTCCCGCATCCGAGGCAGACGCTCTAACCACTAGGACAGCAGAGCGGTCAAGTGACTTTGCTTTTTTATGTTAGTGACATTACAGCATAATAATGAAAAGTGGCAGAGCTTTGGTCATATATTCCTGGAGTTCGACTGCAATTTTCACCCTTGTTACTTATAGTATGCTACATATATTTAGTACAAAGTAAATTAAAGACAATGTAGCTCAGGGGTCGACAACCTACGGCACGCATGCCACAAGATGGCACGTCAAGAGGTTTTGTGTGGCGGCAGCCGATAATCTCGACTTTAATAGTGTTACTCTCTTACTGGTGGCACTCGCTCGTTCATTTTGTAATTAATCCGGAACAAAGTGGCACGCTATGTAAAATCGGTTGCCGACCCCTGCTGTAGGTTTTGGATATAAATCATTTTAAAATCGAGATTCTGACATGTACCAATCAAAGTTCAAAATTCTCCTGACATTTGGAAAGCGTTATCCATCTATGTTTAGAAGCCGGTCGGATGTATCCTTGAATTTCCTATTAGAGATTAAAGTTAACAATCATGTGTTTCAAATGATATTTTTCACTTATCGCACTATACAGTCTGTATTTTGATTGGTAAAACAAATAGACACATCACCTTGTATCAGAACCTGTCAGATATACTTGTTGATAAGTAGATATCAGTTTTGAACAAGTTGCAGTGGATACCATTTTAGGCTTTAAAACTTTGGTTTGGAATCGAAATGTCAATTCATTATACAGCCTACAGGCATATTTTGAAACGATTACTTTATTTCTCAACAGTGCCTTGACAAATGTAAACAACCCCCTTTTCAGTGCCACACACCTAGTCATCTATTCAAACTTTAGAACGAAATGTGTATCACGACTTTGTAGCAGCCTTAGGATTATTTGACAGTGGCCTTTAAAGAATGTATGTATGGATGGATGGATGGATGGATGGAAGTACGTATGTACGTACGTATGTATGTATGTATATATGTATGTATGTATGTATGTATGTATGTATGTATGTATGTGTGCTCATGCGTGTGTACGACTTTGCATGTATGCATGTGTGAGGAAATATTGTCAGAATATTTCCATCTTTACGACCATGATTTTAACTTTCTTGCTGGCTAATATGATAACCCTATCTACACCTTGGAGGATCGAACAGATATATTGGTGCTTTGTCCTAGCGACATCTATTGGATTTCATGAGCTGCCTCTCTTATTATGTAATGCCAGCTAACCAATAGCGTGGTGCATTGCGCATCGGCCGAAAATGGTGGAGGCAATTGATCTAAAAAGGATATTTTGTAAGTTTGGCATCGAAAGTATGTCTATGTACCAGAAAGAAGTCATTACAGATGTATTTGAGTGAAAGGTATTTGTAGCAAACACGGACCGGCAGTGGAAAATTTATTATTTATCAGTCCATTCAAGTTGTGTGTTCCCATTTTCTCGATCATGTAGGAACAGTGTTCAAATTTGAACAACGTAACTTTGATAGGATGCGGTGGCTTGCTGCAGCATCCAATGAAATTCACAGACCCGAATCACAGAAATATTTGCTCGATACGCCAAGGTGTAGACAGGGTTATCATATCGGAACCTTGGTTAGCGAACATGATTGAACTGGGAAAGAATAGAAAGTAACTACAGGAAGCTTCCAGGGTGCACTAAGAGTCGGCACTAAATTTTCAAAAGAGGGAAGGAGGAAGTACGAGAATTGGTACAGAAGGGGTGTGGAAAGGAGGAGTACAAGGAGTAGCGCAGGAAGGGTGCAGGAGAAGGAGTTATAGTGCAAGGAACGGCACAGGAAGAGTGCATGAGGGAAGAAGAAGGGCGAATAGAAGAAGAGTGAACGAATACAGATGAGTACAAGGGGCTATTCACTGAAAGGAGACTCTCTTACATTAGGACGCTTACTCTCATATGATTGAAAAAAGAAGGCATTTGTTAACAGGTCAAGTAAAGTATTAATTTAAATGTGAAGTGTAATTGGAAGATTTATATCTAGAAATTACTTGAATACTTTTATTTATTATTAATATTGATTAAATTGTTATATAATTTATCTTGAGTTGTTCATGTATTTAGGAGGTCGGCATTTCTGGCTGCGGGTTCGTGAGTTATTCAAAATTTAAATGTCCACCTTTCTGCTGTATTATCCCTAACACTATAAAGGGGTTGTGACAGTATGTATGTATGTATATATGCATGTATGTATGTATGTATGTATGTATGTATGTATGTATGTATGTATGTGCGTGTGTGCATGCGTGTGTGCGTACGTGCGTGCGTGCATGCATGTATGTATGTAGGTATGATATTAAATCAATTTATATAAGGATAATGAATATTATCATGCAGGTTAGATAATTTTCAATACGCCTCCTACTGAGAATCTGCTTTTATAGTTACTTCTGTATGCCTAGTATATTTTGTGAGTTTATTACTTGGTCTCCGTACCTGTGTGCCTGCTACCGACGACAATGTTGCATACTTTTGGGGTGATGTTCGTTTAATCGTGATGGTGTGAGGATTGGAGGTAGGGTGATTTGAACTGAAGCAGACAGAAAGAATAGTGACTTCTGCCGATGGTAGTTATAAAGGGTGATTGCTGTGTTAGGTTTTAGAGTCTAAGCCATTACTCGAACATATTATACCTCATGTTCCACAACAATAATGGCATAGCATTGACCAAAAGACGTAAATAGTTTTACAGTCATTGTGGTGATTTTTATTTTATTTTATTTTTGTTTTTGTTTCTAATACGCATGACTTTTATTTCTTCAAGATTAATCCGCTGTGTTCCAATAACATATATTCCTCAAAAAATTTACAAATATAACAATCAATCGGGAATTAAATCAGGAAAATTAAATAAATGTCAACGTGATTGGCAAATCCCATTTCCATCGATAGCAATATACAATAGTATGGCATCATGTCACGTTGCATATCTAGTTAGTCATAGAAGAAAGTAAGGAATTTCATTCTAGTCATGTTAATCTGATTCAAATTGTTGACTTAGAATCTATGAGATTCTAGCAATCCTTGGATAAATAAATTCAATTTCTCATGACCGACTGATCAGTGTGGTACTTTTATTATAAATATTTATTATAAAAGATTTGAACAGAGGCTAGGATATGATACGAGACTATATTGTAAAATTCATAATCAATAGGCGGAATCTATTAAAAAATAGGATATTTTTAAGTAAAGCAAATCTGTTATTATTAAAGGAACCTTAGTGAGGCCATAAAAATGGGGTCGGAAACACGTTAATTTATTATCTCCAATATATATATATATATATATATATATATATATATATATATATATATATATATATATATATATATATATAATATATATATATATATATATATATATATATATCCTGATTAGTTATCAGTTGCAATCATTCTTGAAGAATTTTACAGGTTATTCCCAACCGATTTTGCAGAATCAGATAATAGTTATGGATACCTGAAGTTAGACTTCAAAAGTGCTGTTTTAAATAAAGAGGAGAATAACAGCCACAGAACTGGAAATCAAACCGATGAATCCAGCTGTAAAAGCAAAATTATAAAGCAAACAGGTTCCGAATGATACGTCTATGAATATGTGGGTGGTAGATTTGGGATAAAAAATAGTAGCAACTGATATATTGACAAGAAGTATATACTGTGATTTTAGTAGGGTTTTATTAATAAGCAGTTTGTATTAAACAAATTTCAGAGATGAAAGATGAATTTTCGTGTGTTTTAATAGTGTTCTGGTGTTGCGCAGTCAATATGTTTTCCTGCTGAGAAATTTTCTTTTAATGAGCTCAGAAGGATTTCAATATGAATTAATTCTTGTACTGCAGGGAAGTTATCACATGGTGCACATTTGAACTTTAGGATGGGAAGGCAATTTCGAGGCTTATTCAGAAAATCAATGATATTCTCATCGAAATCTCTTGAAAATTAACACAAACATGATATCTCTCTTTTTTCACTCTGAATTCTTACAATTAGGGAAATCAGTTAGTACAGGCTTTAAAGTGTCTTGTTTGCTGCAACTGCAAAACACAACAATTGAAATGGAAGTTTGAGTTTAACGTTTAAAATTTGTAGTTTTGATGATATGCATGGTTAGAATGCAATATGATGATTTTTATATTTAATATTTTTTAACTGATTTGATGATTTTTATTTTTATTGTTGTAACTTATTTCATGATTCCTATCAACAATAAAATTCATTTCTCACAACTCAAAATCGATCCTCGCTTAGATTTAATAATCTCACTTTACCTTCAGGCATACGAGTTATTGCCCTTTTAGAATATTAAAGCTGTAATATTGAGCTTTTTATTTAATTATACATCTGAGAAAGAATTTTTAATTGCAAAATAGTTGTTTTGGAAGGTATGCCGTACATACTCTGTTCACACATTCCACCAAATATGCAGAACGTAAATAAAAGAGAGGAAATTTATAGTCCATTGTGAAATTTATTACGTGACAAAGCATTAGGAGAATAAATAAATAAATTGTGATCTTAAACTTTGAAATAGAAAAGAGCGAAAACAAACAAATAATTTATTCCCCTAGAATATAATGTGAACAGTTAAAAATGTATAGCATTGTAAATTAAATCCAAAATAGTCTTAAAAGTTCTATCGCAAGTCCAAAAAGTATAGAATATTTGTTATAAATTCCAATAGAATTCCGAATAAATTCCAATCTTGAAAGTGCGTATGTACCAACAGCCTGGAATAGTGTTAATATGCCATCAGTCGTGATGTACCACAGTGATATGATCCAAAATGTCTTAAAATGAATTTTACGATAACTCAAAATAATGATTTAGGTAGGCCCATATCCCACCCTCAACTATGGACAAAGATCAGTCACACAAAGCAAATTAAATATGCATAACATATAATCATTGACAAAAGCCAATGCCCGAAATACAATTCAATATATACATGGCCTATACCCTCTTAAGGAAAATACAGATTTATAAAATAAATCTTTCTGTTACATATTTGTGAAATATACATATGAAACTATAATATTAAAAATTACAAAGGTAGATACTATATGAATGACACAAAATAAACATGAATCAGTACAGTACTTCTATACAGGTGAAAGTGCATCTGCAATTAGATTATAGTTTCCTTGATGTGCCTAATGTCAATATTGTATTCCTAGAGCATAAAACTCCACCTTCAAAGTCTTTGATTTTTTGTTTTCTCTTTTTGTTAATGAAAGTAAGGGGATTGTATTCACTGAATACAATAATCGAAGAAGGAGCTGAATCAATATACAGTTCAAAGTTTTGCAAAGCCAAGATTAAAGCCAAACATTCCTTCTCGATTGTTAAATACTTTTCTTCGTGCTTGTTTAAACTTTTAGAAAAATAACACTGGATGATCCACACCATTTTTATCCTTTTTTCACATCAACTTTCCAACCAGTCCCAACATGACTTGCATCTACATGTATTTTAAATGATTGGTTGAAATCTGGAGCAGCAAAAATTGGTGGACTCTTAATTATAGTCTTTAACTTATCGAACGCCTTCTGACATATCGGAAGAATATACTTGGTTTTCTTACTTAACAGATTTGTCAGGGGTTCAACAACTGTGGAAAAATTTGTTTGAAAATTCCGATAATGACCAGCCATCAAGTGCTTTTTACTGATTGGATAAGGGAATTCAAAGATAGCCTTAACCTTGAGAAGCTATGCGAGTGACCCTAGCTAGAAAAAATGTGGCCGTGGCAGTCCTTTTAGAGAATACCTTTAGGGCTTTACCAGTGCTAGTTACTACATTTTCAATATCTTATACATGCCGTATTTGGTTTTTATTTTTCATCTTAATTTGTACATGTGTGTTGCAAGTACCGGGCAAAATTGTTGACTACAGTTGCTGCATTATTTCAGACTAAACGAAAAATTAATAGACTGATAGTCAGCCAGTATAAATTGTATATATCATCGACGATGCTGCTCTTTTGAAAAAGAGATGCTAAACAGCTCGATATCATGTTTGAATGTGTGTACCCATCAGTGCTTGAGTGTTCATAAATTCTTCTAAA
>JAECUM010023899.1:0-27174 GCA_016617855.1 Megalonaias nervosa | reverse complement strand
ATCTAATGCAGCAAGAAAGTGTTCGCATTACGGAAGTATGAAAATAGTCTCCCAATAATCGATCAAAATGCTGCTAATTATTGTGTAACTTTCAGTACCTGCATATAGCAATGTAGGCTTTCTAGAGGAGATTAAAATTTAACTTATCGCACTGGTCTGAGTTTAATATAGTGATGATGTTATATTTGAATTTATTGCTATGATTATATATACTTTCTCTGAAATTTAGTATAAGTAGCATAGTAAGTGCAAATTTTAACTTATTCAGATAGATATTTTATCGTCAAATGCTGTTACTCGAAGTACGTGTTGTAAGTACATAATTGTCATTTAATATATTACACCTATCTCGAAGTAACTGTAATAAGTACATAATTTTCATTTCATGTATTACATGAAACTTCATCCATTGACTCCTTAAAGAAGACGACATTTATTCACTCATTTCACACTGCAGTGAATTTATAATTTCACGCTACATACTACTGTGCATTTTTAGCGGCAGTGATTTGAGCAAGATTGTTGCCATCCTGATACGTGGTGCGAAACAAATGAAAGTTTGTCACGGTACACGTTGCATGATTCCTATTTTTTGAATTTGTCATCAAACAGTTTCTTTCAGATGACGATATTTGTTTATTTAGATGGATCATTTAGATGATTTGATTATAATAAAACGTTCGTTTGATATTATTACTTTGGTTATAAAGTAGAACAGGTCAACGTTTGGTACAAGGAAGGAAAATGTTATCTTAGGTTCTAACGACAGATATAGTTAAAACCACTTCATCATCACCCTTCAGCAAATGGATAAGAAAATATTTACACAGGTGTCATTTCTCTTGTTCTTAGACTTCAGTCTGACATGGATGTACAAAACAAGACAATTGATCGAAATAGTTTTAGCTAATGGACAGCTGCAAAAATATACGAGGCTTATTTTAATAAGTGCTCGCATTTTTACTTTTTTTCTGCCCTAAATTGTTTCTAGAAATGATCCAATGTGTTGTAATTTCTGTACAAAGTGGGATACGTAAACCTTTTACTCAAATAAAATAAATCTTATCCAGGTTTTTATGACAGATCTAATAAAAACATCTCTGTCTTTAAACTTCAACAAATGGTGAAAAAAGACATTTACACGGGAGTCATTGTTTTCAATCTTATACTTCAATCTGACATGGATGTACCAAACATGACAATTGATCCAATTAGTATTAACTAATTGGAAGCTGTAAAACTACACGAGGCTTATTTTCCGTCTGTGTTTGCATTTATACTTTTGCTTCCTCTAGATTGCATCCAGAAATGATCCAATGATAAATCAACCATTAACACTGAAAAAAATGATACGATTTAAAAAGTTGCCTTTAGCGTAATTACTAATCCTTCAACTATATGTTTTATGTGCAATATATATATATATATATATATATATATATATATATATATATATATATATATATATATATATATAGTATATATATATATATATATATATATATATATATATATATATATATATATATATATATATGTTGTTATATATATATATGTATGTATATATATATATATATTAACAAAAAGCTCCAATTATTAAAATTTTGTTTGTGGCAGAAAATGAATGCGGTTACATATACTTCGTCTGAAATTTATTGCATATAGTAGCGTTAGTACATAGTTAAATAGATTCTTATTCGGTGGACATGGCCTATGTACAGCGATTACTCGATCAGTATTTCCTAATTTCCATATAATGTGCGACCTATAAGTGTCGACTGAGTACATAAAGAAAACTGTACTTACTGGCTCTTCTAACTATAAAGGGATTTCATAATGTCATGCTAAATATATGTATGCGTGTTATGCGACATGGATTAGACCTACAAGAGGTTCATATTATAATTTGCTGTTTATCCTAATGTATGCATCAAATAGTATATTTTAAAATCTTGATATCCTCCACACCCATTTTTGACTTGATCGGCTACTACATTTAATTATTTTAACTTTTTTCGGACATTACGACATTGTTTTAAAGTAGGTCAGTAAACGTTTGGTAAAAATAAGGAAAATGTTATCTTAGCTACTTATCACAGATATAACAAATGCCACTTTGTTATTACACTTTAACAAAAGGTGGAAAAGCTATTTACACAGGTGCCGTTAGACATGAAGCTAGATATTATTCCAGCTCGGCCTCGATACGAACATTCCACATATTTATAGAAATTCAATGTTGCACAAAAGACAGGACTACACGTTTGAACATTCATTGACAAATACATCACTTTTATCACTTACATAAGCACTGCTTTAGAATTATTTAGCATACAAAACGCTCAACAGTTTATATAAATAAGGCATATCATACAAAATAAACCAGAATAGTTCACGTTAATTGAACAAGAACAACAAATCTAGTGTATACAATTAGTTTTCAAATAGTCTTTCAAGGATCTGTCAAAATGCTTTTAAGTAAAGTTTACATGTTAAATGTTTTTGTATAGCAATTTAGAGTCCTCGAAGGAAATTTGAATCTATCGTTTGAAGCTGGCTTAAACAGCGTTAGTACAAAATTATGTACTCAATTTTCATTGTCAAAGAAAAGCGTTTATGCGAAAATATCGAATTTAAATTCATAATTTACATTTTATTGTTTTCTTGTACGCTTGAATGTATTTATTGATGGTCACTCCAAGATCGAAAGAGAGAGGGAGATAATGGTGCCGTTGTCTCCTCCCTTTAGGTCCGTATCATTCCGGGTGATGAAGGTGTTTGTTTACATCGCTCGGGTGAGAAGAGGTACTAGGTTTGAAATAAAAGTGGAGGTCAGAAGTCCGAAGCCCCAATGGTGTAACACTTTATTGTCAAGATCTAACAATATTCGATATATCGCATTGCAAATAAAGGTATTAGAATTACACATAAAAGTATTGTACTTATCCAAAATTTACCAACTTCTTAGGATTCTAAAATCTGTCTTCAAAAGCTTGACCTAAATAATTAAATATCCAATGAACAAAAAACATACATACATACTTCGAACTAATGCTAAAATCATGTTGTCGTACGAACAAGTTATTAAATGTTGGATTTTAACTACCGAGATATAATAGTTTGTAGTTTGTAATGTGTGTACATCATTCTAAATCAATCACTTCTGAGAATGATGTTAGAACCAGCTTGTTTAAACATTAATTCAAACTACAATGATATTGATATCGTTCTCAGTAAATTCTTACAATCCTTAGACATAATTCATAATTAGTTTTATAGACAAATCGAATAAAGAACAATGCAGTATGTATTATTATACTTCAACGCACGAATATTTAATATTAATGTGATGCAGGGAAATATGCCATCTACTTCGGGAAGACTAACTATACCACAATGAATCATTCACGACATTCAAATCAAACTGACTGCAGATCGCACATTACAACCGCAAGACAAAAAAGAAAATTAAATGTTTAAATGATATGCCATCTTTTCTTTTTCTTATGCATTCCACTTAGGAGTGATATATTACAACACGAAAGTGTATCAGCAATAAGGGACAAATTACAGTAGGCAAATTTCAAGAAACCATTAGAAACTGACAGTTGTGTTGTATCTACGAGGTAAAAGGTTTTGTATATATAAGACATTGGTCTTCTGGACAAAATTATTTTCTGTTAATAAAATTATAACTTGTAATGACATCAGTCAGCAATGTGAACAATTAGAAGAACCTGCATATCCTTATATGAAATCGAACGGGGCATTCGAATGTGCAAAGCGTTTTACGAAATGGTTTAAATTGATTCGCATCTTGGTTCCAAGAGCTATTTTCCCTTTCTTTCTGAATAATACGGCTATTATGAAGTTGCTTACACTGTCCATAAAGACAATGGCAGTACAATAGAGTTGTATTTATGATCTTTAGATAAATTCCTTGAGCACTTAACAAGAGAAGATGCAACAACTTTTTAACTGAATATTATGTACAATATCCACATTTGTGAAGGGATTGAAAAAGTGATGCTCATATAAGTTGACAGGTGGTAGTCTTAAGGAGATGACTAAATAAGCTCAAGTAGTTTATCGCACATCGAGGATCAACAACTCCGAATTGAATTCTATTGTCGTACACCTGTGGGTACCATGAGCAGATTTTGTGCAGTTTTGTTCATTCATATTCAGTTATTTATCACTGCTTCATTAGCTGATTTATTCATTTGCCAATAATCATATTTTCTATCTCACATAAACAGTCTTTTCCTCACGTTTTGGACGGTCTTATTCATTGGAGTGTTGTACTATTCACGACAAGTTAGTTGTTCTTTACACTTACTTAGGTAGGAACTTAACTTGACACTTGAATCCGGCCGTTCATTTTGACAAGTTAAGTTAGTTTCCACGAAGTTGGCCAACAAACGCGAAAGTAATATTCTGAAGATTCATATCATTTGCACACTCGTCATGACGCTTACGTTTTCTCTTGAACCTTATCACAAACAGGTGGGGTA
The DNA here is from genome assembly GCA_016617855.1 of Megalonaias nervosa. NCBI lineage: Eukaryota > Metazoa > Mollusca > Bivalvia > Unionida > Unionidae > Megalonaias > Megalonaias nervosa. The sequence continues at coordinate 22,660 of JAECUM010023899.1, read as the reverse complement.
GTGCAAATGTTTAATCCCTCTATTGCTCAGTCATAGGTCCATGTTCGCAGACCGATTTTAGTTAAGTTAGTAATTTGACAAAACTGTAATGTTCTATATTATGAGCCTTTGCTAAATTGCAAGCTAATTTGTGAAGGCATTGGCCTTCGCAATATATCATTGAACATTGAACAGGCTCTTTAACAATGCCTCACACCTGGTATCAATCTTGAAATTTCCGCGGTAAGAATGCTAATATTAAACGAATTTCACATTATCAATGACCGTATTAAAAGGTTAATTTGTCATGCAAATTTCGTTAATGTTACTTCGCTACAAATTCGCAAATAACAAAGGCAGATTATTTTCTTGCTACACAATGTGTACAAATGAGTAAGAAACAAACTAAAAAGTATCGAAGAAGCAATTAATATATGTACCTGAATCAGCATCCACAAGAGCATGCACGATATGAGGTATTGGTCTCAAGTGACGATCCCGAAAGATCAAAAGGAGAGTGTGATACCGACCAGATTTGGATCCAGGTGTGGGTTGGGGTAGGTGTATTAGGAATACAGTTCCAGCCCTTGCTTTTTTATTCGTTTCTTCTTATCACGGTTTTATTTTGCTTAAAAGTATGCAGCTATGCTTTATATCAATTTACATATTTCACTGAACTCTTGAACCCCTCCAGCTCTAATTAGATTGGATCATCGCTGATTGTAGTTGATGTGGAAAAATAACTCTTATCGATCTATATTATTCTCGCGTGTAGACAGACGTAAATCGTAAACTGTTGTAGATAAACCATGATTTCAAGGGTGGGTATGGAGAAGCAATATCAGACATATGGAAACAGTCATTTGAAAATTCCTCCGAAAACGACCGAAAAAGTAATTTTATGTGACCCCCGAATACGCCATGAAATTGTTTCTTTTCGATCAAACCTTGAAATGCGTATTCGTTTGAGCTTGCGTACTTCTGCGTAGACAAACATTACATTGGCAAATACAAAATTCCAACTTATGCGCTGATTTAGCGTTTAGTTAATATTCTGGACGATCATCTGTTATTATACAATATGGAAACCCATTTGAAATAAACCTGAAAAAAATCATTCATCGAACGAGAACAATGAAGCTAAATGCACAAATTGATAGAAAGTCTGTTATTTTAAATCATACAAGTTAGAACAAGAAAATTCAAAATTATTTTATGACAGTGTCCAAGACTAGTTTGGTTGATGGGATCAAAATATTATTAAACTAGTCCCATAAGACCCAATGAACTATATCATGTTAAGATGTATGATGAAATTGCTATCAGCAATGTGGTGCAATTCATGTGTCATTACTAGCAGCAGGGAGGGTGAACAGACCACTTTGTGGAATCATAACCCATTAAGACAAATTTGGTATCAATCATAACCAATTATGTTCACAATTATATAGATGCCTCACTCCCTTACACACAGTGATCCGCGTATTGGTCGCACCCTCCCTGCTGCTGTAATTAAACCATTGCATTATAATAATGATTGGTGAAGCTCACTCAGCAAGATTAGCTCGAGAGCGACTAGAAGCAATTAAGAAATATCTACCTATCCGTGATTCTGTCAGGCAACAGTTACAAGAGCGTCAACAAACACAAGAAGAATTTACGGAATCCGCAGAACAATTATTTAAACCTATCACTGAAACCACTAAAGGCATTGTTCCTGTGTTAAAAGAAAAGGCAAAAGAACCTAAAAAGATAGCGGAGCGAACTAAAAAAACGAAAAACATTCTACGAGAATTCCCTGCTGAAATAGCTGCGGCTCAACCAACTGAAGAAACAGATCAAGCGGATGACGACAGTGACGCAGTCACTGAACAAGAACCAGAAGGAGCTCAAGCTAGGATTAAATTGGATGATAAATTTAATGAAGTTTTCATTGACAGCATCGCAAAGTTTGATATACCTAAATTAGCTGAAACTGCTTTTTTATCTTATGATTTACGAAAACAGTTTCTAAAACCTGAGTATGCCGATGAAAATATAAGTAGCGATAAATGGTATAAATGTATTTTTCGTTTACGTTTTAATGTTGATCAAGCTCGAACTAAGGATAAGAGATATTCTGCTTTCAGTACAGCTATAAGAAATATGATGTTGGCTTTTCAGAAAATGCAACAACAACAACAACAACAACAACAACAATAAGAAAAACTAAAAGAAGAATCAGAAAGACCAGTATTTGAATATTTTATACCTGGGTCTGTTAAAACTATTCAGGATCCGCAATATACAGAAACTATTGCAGCAAAATATGAATCCCGAGATAAATGTTTAAACCCTGAGTATGTTAAAGAATTTAATCTTAATAATTGGATTACGCCTATATATCTCGTTTCTAGAAATATCGAAACCGTAGATGACCTTGGCGATTATGATGATTTTAAAGAAAATGTAATGTTGAAACGAATAAAATTTTTAGAGGAAAAAAAAATCTAAAAAATTAACTCCACCTCGTGAACCAACTCAGCCTCGTGAACCAGAACAACCCCGTGGCTTACTTGGTAGTGTATAACTTATTTTTCACCGTTTGGTAAGAAAACGGGCAGCGGGCTGCCTCACAGTGGAATCACTTGCCCCGACAGTGTTGTAGCTGACGTAGACAGATTAGAAATTCTTGTTGGTGGAAAACGAGCTGGTAATAATTCTCCAGAGATTATTAACGAAATCACATCCATTTGTCAACGATTATTTACCGGCGGCGTTATGGATATTAACGTGTATCAGTCTCTCATTAATGAAATTACCGATGATTATTATAGCGATTAAACAGTTAAATAATTAATTATAATAGATGACCATACACGCTAATCAACGTAGACCAATCATGGTCAGGGTGGTAAATGGACAATTACCTGTATACGAGACACATTACGGAGATGGATTTGGTGATGTTGTTAAGGGTTTATTTTCGAGAATCGCCCCAAAAGCAATACCGATTGCAAAGCAATTAGGCATGAAAGCTACTGACGTTATTCGTGAAAAACGTATTAGTACTGTTGGTGACGTCGCCGGTAAAGTATTTTCTGCCATCAATGATAGACTAGCACGATTAATACGACAAAAATCTCAACCCGTAAAATTACCCAGCACTGAAGCGATGCCTGCAAGTGTTAGTAAAGTAATAAATCAAGCTGCAAATCGAAAACTAGCAGCGATGACAGAGTTATTGGCCGAAGAGGGGGAAAAAAATGTAGCAGCAAGTTTGATAGCAGGGAGTGGTCTTCTTATTAGACGATGATTAATAACATAGAAATGTTCAAACGTGTATCCGATTCAGCATTTGACATGGACGCGCCGGTTCTCAAGGATGATTCTGTGCGTGATTATCAATATTATTCTTATGACGCTCGAATGCCAAATCAGCGTGGACGAATAGAATTACAAGTTCAAGATACAAGTAGATATTTCTTGCCCGCTGAAGCATTTATCGAGGTTGAAGGTAAAATTTTCAAAGTGGATGATACTGAATACGATAACGATGTTGGTTTTGGTTTTGTCAACAACGGTATCATGGCGCTGTTTGACAGTGCCACGTACATGATTGATGAAAAAAATTTTGAATCCATTCAAAAAGATGTTGACGTCGCTACGACTATACTTGGTCTTGTGCGATATAGCGACGATTATTCAAGATCAGCTGGTCCATCAATGATGTTTTACAAGGATACTACTGATAGTCCAATTCACAAAAATGTAACCATCGGCAACGTAAGAAATGCCGCGAGAAACGCAGAAACTCCCGCTATATTATCAACGAGCCCAAATTTCAACTTAGGATTTGCATCACGTAAAGCAATGTTAAAAGACAGAATGTTTTCATGTGCGATTCCGCTATCACATATTTTCGGATTCTGCAGAAATGTTAGAAAAGTTATTTTTGGAGCCAAGCATACAGTTGTACTTGTAAGAAAAGCCACGGATGATGAAGCAATATGGCACGTTGAAGGAGCTGATCCAGCTGCAACTGCGGCACTTTATGGTAAAGAAGTACTAACAAAACTTTCATTGTGGATGCCAGTAATGACTCCAAAAATATCTAAAGAAGATCGTTTACTTTCTTTTATGAGTAGCGGCGGCAAATCGATGCTGTCATGGCTGACTACGTCTACAGATGCTATTCAGAGTAACATTAATGGTCTATTTACATGGCAAATAGCTTCTCAGCAAGGTATTTCTGCACCGCGTCACATATTTGTTGCGCTTCAAAATAATGCACGAGTAAAAAGTCAGATACGTAGCATTATGATATTTGACAAACTCGGTGTTTCTGAAGTGTCGGTGAGAATAAATGGGCTTCAAGAACCATCTGAGGATATTTTATTGAATTTTGATCAAAATCATGTAGCACGTGCATACCATCGACTGATGTCGTTTATGGGACGTGATCAAAATATTGATACTGGTTTACAAATATCACAGTTAGATTTTACAACGCTGTATCCGATTTATTATTTTTCGCTGGAACATTTAGATTTGTTTAGACAATCTGTCGTTGACATACATTTTCGAGCTCGTGTGACGCGAGGAGCTATTGATAATTACAGAGCAATCGCCGTTATATTATCCGATAAAACAATGATACTTGAAGGTGTTGGTGGCCGCATGAGAGTCGTTGATGCTCCCGTAGAGAATATGCAAACGCTGATTTAAATCAGTACATTTTCTATAAATGTCATATCATCATGTTAGTGTCAGTCTGACCCCGGGTCAGATTAAACGACTACAATCGTCGTCGGCATCACGATGTGGAACAAAAGTAACATTGAAACACAATCAAATGAGCGGTGCAAATAAATTATCGTTGACCGAGCGTCAATTTAAGAGATTCAACGAAGCTAAACACGCCAACAAGGAATACGATTAAATCTTTCCGTGGGCGCCATCAAGGATGCTATTAAGACCGGAGGAATATTTCCTCTTCTCGCAGCTCTCCCAGCGTTGATAGCCGCAGCCGCTTCAGCTGTTGCAAAAGCCGCTGCGTTAGGTGCAGTTGGGACAGCTGCTGGAATGGCGCTGAAGAAAGCAACAGGAAAAGGATTTAAAAAACGGAAACGAAAAGGTCATGGTCTGAGATTTCCAGGATCTCGACCTCACGTTGGTCGTGGATTAAGAATTCCAGGGACTGAACGATAGTTCCACTATCGAATTTTGATTTACTTGATGCTGCTGCGCGATTGCTTATAAAGAATTTTAGAGGTGTTTTTATGCATGATCAATTACCGAAAAATCCGGCATTGTCAGAAACAGGTATTATTAATCTCGATAAAAGCTCTGGTCGTGGTACTCACTGGGTTGCGTACGCGATTGATCCACGTGGAATTGTTTATTTTGATTCGTATGGGTTGGCGCCACCTGTAGAATTTATGAAATATATTTCACCGCTAACTTCGTCACGACGGAACGTACCAGTGTGGTATTCAACGCTACCAACACAAACATTAACGGATCCACCAATATGTGGCCGTGAAGCACTAGCAGTACTTGATGCCGTATTAAGATCAACGAAACCACCTCATAAAGTTGTACATGAATATACATTAAATAATCGCTAATCATATAATGGTACATATTTATGGAAGATCAGCTACGGCGCCTGGTAAAAAACAACTCAACATAGATTTATCAGATTACGTTACCAAGGACGACTTTGCATCATTGACGAATTTAACATCCGTAGACGCCAATGAAGTCATTGTATATCAAGACCAATTTGGAGTTCTAAAAACCAGTGATCTCAAATGGACTGAAAAATTCTTCATAGAGTTCTTGGATCAACTGACGGTAACATTGCAACGTTTACTAACATCGGAACTATTAGAGATTCATCTGTGTCTATTACAGGAATTCGAGATGAAATTCGAAAAAGTGCTTCTGATCGTTTAAAATCCACCGGGGGTATTATGACCGGCTCAATTAACATGAATTCGAATAAAATTGTTGCTCTACGATCACCAGACGGCGATGAAGATGCCGCAACGAGGAAATATGTGGATGATAGCAATACCACGATCAATGATAGAGTAAATACACTTCGAGCCGAGCATCACGTTCATGTAGGTGCGTTTAATAATACTCGTAGAAATCTTCAAAAGCTTAATAAAACCGCTGAAGAATTCTTTAAAAGTCCACCAACCGTTGACATAAATTTCAAAGATATAAACACAAAACTCAATGATATTGTCAGTGGAATTCCTAATATCACTGCAAAAACGAATCCGATTAAAATTCCACACAAACAAAGTAGCAACATCACGTACACGGTGGCGTCTGGGGTATCAACGTGGACACTGCGCGATAACAGTCTCGAACATACCGCAGAAGTAACAGGGTTATACAGGTTGTCCATGTATGGGTTGGAAATTACTGCGGCCACTTCATCATCGCCTAATGTATATCATAATCCTTTACTGGTGATGCTAACCAAGGACACCAAAGAAACATTTACGTTGATATCAACGGAAATACCCCCGAGACGTTACTGGTGGTGTCTGGAATTTATCACTGTCTTAGACAACAACTAAAGTATAATGATTGACGTTCAGCGATACAGATACGATCAAGTAACGACATGTCAGAATAAATTAAAAACCATCATCTATAATTACACAGCGAAAATAAAGAAGTATCGTAGACGTGCAACCGTCGTTGATATCATGGTTTATTCGGTTTCTACGCTAGTTGCTGGAACCGGAGTAGTATTAGCGTCATTGACATCATCATTGACGATGACGGCGCCGATCGTTGTAACAATCATTGTTTCATCGTCAACGTCGATCGCTGGAATACTTAATATAATCGCGAAAAAGATAAGTACGTGCACGAATGAAAAATTAAACGAGTACACGATGAAATTACACACAGCAACGACCGCATATTCCAAATTATCATCGTTGATTTCTTCGTTACTTAATGATGGAATAATATCCGATGAAGAATTCAGTATTGCAATAAAGATCTACAATGAAGTATTCAACGATGTCGTCGTCAACGACAACGTAGTTAATGAAAAAATTTCTGAACAGGATTTAAAACAATAATAGAATAATAATGTCAACGTCAGTGACTGCGTCGCCGGACCAACGATCGCAGGAATTATTGCAACAGATCGTCACTAATACCGCTCCGGTAAGAACCACAATGATATCAGCGAGTTCAACTTCGCCCGAATTCAGTATTAATTTTCCGACCGCAATTCCAGCATCCGAGATAGGTCTAGCGCAATTACGGGTTTATTATAGTTGGCCCAACATTAGGTCGACATCGTTTGGTGGACTACAACCGAATAATTCATTAGCATTTGCAAATAAAAATAAACCCGATGGAACACCAGATTGGCAAGTAGTCAGTGTACCCACGGGCAGTTATCAAATAGAACAGATCAATGAAGAATTCCAGCGCAGAATTAAATCCATCACAGGAAAAGAATCAAAGATTGCCATTACCGTCCACGAGCCAACGTTGTCGTCGGCGATCGAAATAAATTCTCCAGATTACGTCGTAGACATATATCAAAGTTCGATCAGATCAGTGTTAGGTTAGCCAGGTATTGAACCCAAATATGAAGGTCCACCAGAACCATGCTTGGAAGATTTCGTAGTAACAGTGGAAAAACCAACATATTTTTCACAACTTATCCACGATAATGCTCTTGGAATTTTTATTTTTGCAGGAATACCTGAACAGACATTTATTACTGACAATGATGGATTAAAGTACCCTCTAGTAAAAATTATGCCAGTATGATTTAAGAAAGAAACATATGTACAGAATCCCGATGGTACAATGAGTCGAAACATTGAGTCAATTTATAAATTTGATATATTTAAGAATATTTCTAAGACTTTAAACGATGAATTTAATCGTAAAATTATAAATTTAGAAAATTTATTATTGTCGCTGTTGCAGTTGTAAAACGATGATGTAAGGCAGCAAATTATTGAGGCAATAAAACAGTTAGAAAAAATTATACTAGATATAAAATTTGTTGATAGAACTGTTATCTTAAGCATGATATATGATTTAGAAAGACCATACAATGAAGATGTACTTGCATTTCTTGATCATTATAAAATAACACGAAAACAACTTCAAACATTTGTAATACCTGAATTTGATATAACTGAGTTAAAAAAGAAACTTAATCACATTATCGACGATTACTTTCCTCAAATCCTCGAATCATGGAGAAAAGTAGCCCCACCGGCAAGTATTCTCAGATATAACAAGGACCCATATGGGGGCGGCCGTCATGTCGCCCCGGGCATCGTTAATATAACATCAACGATCGCTGTCAATCTAGTATGTGACGTCGTCGACGGCAGTAATCAAGTGGACACTGATAAATCCAATCAAGCCCAACAAGGATACATTCTCTACTCATTTACTCCTCAAGTCCCTCCAGGTTATTTGATTGTATCAGAACCAATCAATGTTGTTTATCTGAACTGTCACAGTCGTCTCTTATTACGGATAAATTTGAAACTTACTGACCAGTCTGGCCACTTGCTCGATCTTAGGTCGGAGTCGCTAAATGTAAACTTGTATGTATGCTCGTGAGCGTCATCGCCGTAACATAGTTACGGAAAACACCAAGCAAAACAAAAAAAAAATGTCAAAGAGAACGTCAAGGATAAAATATTTTTTTTTTGTTGGGCCGTGATACAACAATTATTTTTTTACGGTTTAAAATCAGCTGGGACAACTTTACAAGAAGGTATTCTAGCTTCGTCGCCGTTGTCACTGGTGACGTTGTCACTAGTGACGCAGTCACTACAGTCACACTCAGTGACATCTTTAGCCAGTAATTCTTCCGCGTCTTCGTTTATCAACTCAGTCGGTGATTCAGTCACTGCCATGATATCTTTCAGCTGTTTTATACGAACGTGTACGAGTCTTTTCGTTTCGTATTCGTGAGATAATTCTCACCTAACCGGCTCGATGGCCCGTGATAACGGCACAAATAATTTCACCTGCATATCAGTGATTGCCGCCAGCGATCGTAACATCGCCTGCTGAATTATCTTTATAAATCGATAATCGGCGGGTAAGGTGTATCTATTTTCTGACCTACGAAATTGTAATGATTCAAAATCACTCGTTATTTTTTCAGGATCAAGTTGGTCTGATATTTTCGCGCCTCTGTTTTGTAATTTCTTAATAGCTGAAATAACTGATGTGATGTTTTCGTGATTCATTATTTTATATATTATAAATTATTTGTTTAAAAAAAAATATATTTCCGAGTAAATATTTCTGAACAAAGATAAAATATTTGAGAAAATCTCACCAAAGTCACAATTTTGACTGGCATTATACCTCTCAAATTCATAAACTCTGTACAGAATTCGCAAACTGACGGGCATTATACCCCTCAAATCCATAAAATCTGTACAGAATTCGCAAAATGACGGGCATTATACCCCTCAAATCCATAAATTCTGTACAGAAATCCTAAAAAAATCTGAATCATAATAAATATTTATAAAAAAATCTGACTCATAATAAATATTTATAAAAAATAAAATATTTTCAGAATCTGTACAGAATTCGCAAACTGACAGGTATTATGCCCCTCAGATTCATAAAATCTGTAAAGAATTCGCAAACTGACGGGTATTATGCCCATCAAATTCAGAACATCTGTACAAAATTGAACCTTCCACCGCAAGATTTGATCTTGACAAATTACCAAAATCTAAATTTAATGTTTCCATGCAAGATCTGGCTTTGATAAATAGTGATATAACCGATCGTATCCGTGAAGGCAAAAAAGAATTTTGCAATGATGGTGCGGCTCATACTTGGTTGACATTCAGGATTATGAGCGACAAAGGTGTTGTTGTTGACGCTAGAATGAGAGACAAGCGAGGTAAAAATATTATTAACTACCTTGACGCGCAGAGATATATTATTTTAGTAAAATGTATTGTTCAGACAGATGATGATACTTTGATTATTCGTGATAAACGTGAACCTGTACAACTTCATACTGGAAATAACACTGTTACATTAAATAAACAATCCAAGCCAGGTGTGCTTACCGGTATCGATAAACCATATTATGAACGGACTTATCCTGTTACTGCTGTTATATATGCAATATATCCGCTAAATAATAAACCCAGCGTTGATAATCTCAAACCGATGAAAATTTCAAGAATAAATTCTGTAGCTGAGCGTGTCATGGAACATTTCTCAAAAGCAGTACGGGGAAACGGTTTAACAGATATAAGACGTACAAAAATAAATGAGTGGGCAGAAACAGTTAGAGATACCGGAGCATCTATCAGTGACGTTGCTAAGCTAGAAAAGAAATTAAAATTTCTAATAACAGTAAAAACATTGACCGGAGAGATTTTATATAGGTCAAAATTCCCATCAAGAGGAGCTCCAATAACAATCATTGATCATAACGCGCATGCATGGACTGATGCTGTAACAATATTTCCACGAGATAGGACAGTCAGATTTTATGTCGATTATATATTCGATGCCATCAGTGATATCAGTAAGAGCGACCCTGTATCTGTTTGGTTATTTCAGAGTTCAGAATCCGCATATTACGATCAATTTGTAAAACCTAACGGAAATATTCACTGTAGAGCATCTCTGCACGAAGAAATGAAGAATCTTGCACAGCGCCTTTGGTGTGAATATAATTCTGAAGTTGAACAATTACTAAATAATTGTTTTACAGTTCCATCAGTTGCGGCTCACTTTGCTCAGAAGAACAATTTATGGTCGCCGACAAGAACAGAATTCCTCGAAGATATTCAACGCAGTTTTGTCGAATATGGGCATGGCGGATTATGGAATACCAAATAAGATCATCGTAAAGTTATATCCGTTGATATGGTTGCGTGTTATCCTGGAAGTTTTCTTGGATACGGAGAGTGTTTTAAATACTTTGATCGATTCGGACATCCCACACACGAAATGACGAGAGTGGCGATAAATGGACTATTACCTGATTTTGATTTAACCGGATTCGCTTGTGTAAAATCGTTTAAATTCCGCGATAATCTTCATCCGATCGTTTATGCGTGGTTTGGTAGACATTTCTCAGAAAAAACATTGGGTTCCGACGGTGCTGTTGCGGTACATGCTTGATACTGAAATTTTAGTGTCGTTGAGCGTAAGTGAAGCTATTAAATCATATCATTCGCAGAAACAAGTTTGGCTACCACAACAAAAGAAACATTCCCTGACAGATCCAGATGAAGATTGGGATAGAACTGATTATGAAAATAAAGTTGCAAAAGATCTCGGTAGAAAAATAATTGGTAAATTTACTCAAGGTGGTTCGTATGATCATAAACGGCATTGTACAAGATTGATCATGGATGATGCTGAGTTAGATTTTATAATTATGATACAACAAACAAAGGAACATTAATAAGCAGAAGCAATGCTTATTTGTCAGATGGAACCAAACTAGGTACAGTAGTGAGTTATATTGATGTGAGTCACCGCAATTTACTCATTTAAGATCTTTTTTGCTCGCTTACGTTTCTATAAATTTATTATCGATGATAAATAAATATCCTTGTTACGCTGTCAGAGTTGCAACGGATTCATTTTATGTGGATAAAAAATATTTAGATTTGGTAAAACCGTTACTCGGTAGCGGCGAATGGGGATCATGGAAAATAAAACACGAAAGTATACTCGACTATTCTGAAACAGCAGATGTTGATATCGCGGAGACATACTACGGTAATGACAATCAAATACCAACATCAACTTTACCGTGTGTATTTGATCCCGTGGCCAGACATAAAACCATTTATTTCAGTGGACCTGGAGGATCTGGCAAAACAGCACGTGCGATTGAATTTTTTCGGAGTTTAGATATGATTGTGTTGACACCTACACACCGACTAGCAAGAGAAATAAAACAACGATGAGTAAAATCATGTACATATCATAGTTTCTTCAGATGGTGTGGAGATACATGGACAGCTGAGCGAATGGGTGAAAAATATATTCCCAAAATCATCATTTGGGATGAAATCTGTACTGTGTCGTTGGAAACACTAAAAATATTTCTTGATTGGTTATTGACAAAAAACACCACTGTGATCACGTGCGGCGATCATGGTCAACCACCACCTTTCGTCATTCAATCTCCGTACAAGTGGTTAAAATCGTTTGTGGATTATTACGAATAAATAAATGATGATCATAGAGCTATTGATGAACCTCTAAAAGAATTTAAAAGATTAATCAGACTACAGCCAGATAGAATACAATGTGAGATAATGGGTGAAATAATTCCGGAAACTCCCGTAAATGATTTTTGGAATCTGTGGACACCAAATGATTTGATAGTTGCGAGTAGAAAAATAGTTCGTGATGAATTACAAGAAAAATTATTTCTGTTGCACAAGGAAAGATTTCCAACGTTACCTGTGCCGTTGTGTTATCGCCCAGCGGATACTCGACGACAGAATATTGAAGTTGAAATTCCGGGAACAAATGAAAAACAAAATCTTGTGTTGAATGATATTGTTTTGGTCGATGTTGATGCTGTGGAGAGCGCGCTGAGTATGAATAACTCACCGTGGAAGCTAGGATATGCTATAACGATCCACTCGTCACAAGGACTAACAATTACTGATACAAATATCTGGATTGTCGATGACAGAATCGAGTGGTCAAATTTAGTCTGTCTAGCAGTATCTAGAGTCAGGAGATTATCTCAACTGCACAGAGTTATCATAGACTGCACAGAAAATAATAATGAAACTGTTAGTGACACCGAAGGTGTTATTGGCGTAATAAGAAAAAAAAACTATTTGGTTATAAACAATGTGACAAAAAAAATAATCGTGATTTTGATGTCGATGTTGAATTTATTATGACGCTAAAACAACGACAGAATAATCGTTGTGTAATTTGCAACTGTAATATGTTGTGGAAGTATTCTTGTAATAATCCAAAACAATTTACCGTGGATAGAATTAATAGTGATCTTGGTCATACATGTGATAATGTCTTGAATGTAATCGACGTCATGGTGCTAGTTTACAAAAGTGAACGTGGTGGTAATTGTGTGTCTTTAGGAATTATTTGTAATTGTTCACGTACAAATCCACGCTGAGGAGCAGTTGAATCCAGTCTGTAGATTGCAGGTCTAACAGTAGATCTAACCAAGCTAGAAATTTTATGTGTAGTCACAGTCCAGATAGGATTGCTCTTTTTTTACCCCCTTCAGGTTCACCGGGTTCATATAAATATCTTACGGTAACATTACCCAATACTGGTTGAGAGAAAGATTCACGTTGTTGTATTGGTATATATTTTTTTTGTGATTGCATTAGAAGGTTTCATAGAAGTTGCACAAATAATTTCATTATTTAACGCAGCTATCACACTTGGTAATCTTTCAACCCATTCACGAGATCTTGTATCTGTATAAATTATTTCCTTCGCATACTGGTATCCAAATAACCGTTCAGCAAATGGTCGATTAAATCTTTCAACGATTGCCTGATCACGATGAATTTCGGTGTGTCCTCGTCTGATTTTAACATCATGTTTTTTTTCATCAACGATGATACTGCACCGAGAAATTCTTTGCCAGGATCAACCTGTAGCAACCGTGGCCATCGTAGACCACCACGTTGATAAATTCGTTCAAACGCAGATGCAATTTCAGTTGCTGTTTTTGTTGACAGTGGTTCCGCTTCTTTATATCTACTTGCAACATCAACGACAGTTAGCGCGTATTTGTATGTGCGTGATTGACGTCTGCCAATTTTAATGGTATCATGTTGTAAAAATAAAATATCTGCTTCATGAACTTCATTGGGAACGCTGACTTCAAAATGTGCATATTGAATTTTTTTAGGTGGTGGTAGATAAATTTGCCATATTGCTTGTCGTGCTAACCACGCTGCAGCAACAGCACGTGAAACCTTTGCAGCTTCGGCGAGTTTACTAATCGCTGTTTTGCCCTTCCAATATCCTCTCGGGGAATAATAAATAGACTCCGTTATAATAATCATATAATTAATTACCCAGCCCCTAACATAATTTTACCTTTCATACCAGCTTTCACCAGAAAAGCAGCTAATTTTTCTCGAAATGATTTATCTTTTATATTATTTCTGGCATGAATTAATTTGATATCAGCGAGATGTCGCTGTTGTAAATCTTTACTCCGATAAGCAATATCATGAACGTAACACGCTTGATCAATCTTGTTTACGGGATATTCTCCAGGTCGCGGTTGATCTTGATTGTCAAGACGAATATCTAAACGAGTCCCAGGCCCACAATAATTATAACCCGGCAACTGTTTTTCTCCGGGATATTTCGCCCACGGTAATCCTGGTAATTTTCCCAACGCTGTAGCAGCGTCACCGCCAACTTTGCATTTGTTAGAAATAAATTTGTATTTTTTGTGCCATACTTTTCACACTTACCTGTCAGTGCGAGTTTTTTTATTTTTTGTTATTATTGTTGTTAATGCAGTGGTGGACGTGGCTGCACGGCATCGAACACAATATAAATTCATATTACTTATTATATGGATATAATTGACTTTTCTGCGACACGAAAACAAGAACCAGTAAAGCATCACCTAGCGCTACCGAATTCTATCAGGATGATCATCATAGGTCCATCTGGATCAGGTAAAACACAATTATTGCTTAATCTGATAATGAGATGGCTGAAGTGGGCTAAATTGTATTTAGTAATTCCATCTGTAGATGATCAGCGATGCTATGAAGTACTTAAGGATTTTAATGAAAATGCAAAGTTGCTGAATGAAGACAGTGACGTTATTGATTTTATAACTGATATTGATGAAGCGCCATCTGTAGATGATCTGGATGGAAGTATTAATAATTTAGTGGTATACGATGATGTCATGTTGGACAAACAATCAAATCCAGCTAGGATATTTTCTCGACGTAGATATAAAAATACAGACGTGATTTATGTTACACAGCGTCATACACAAATACCTAAAGTAATCAGAGATAACTGCAATATATTGGTTGTGTTTAACGGAGTTGATAATCATACGTTGCAAAATATTTATTATACTTGGTGTTCAGGTGACATGGACATGATTAAGTTCAAACACTTTTTTTCAAAAGCACAAGCTAACTCATTTGGTTTTATAACAATAAACTTGCATGATCCAAGGTCAAGATATCGTAACGGACTTGATACAATATTTGGATAAAAACCATAGCAGCAGGGAGGGTCGACCAATACGCGGATCACTGTGTGTAAGGGAGTGAGGTATCTATATAATTGGGACCATAATTGGTTATGATTGATACCAAATTTGTCTTAATGGGTTATGATTCGACAAAGTGGTCTGTTCATCCTCCCTGCTGCTCTACTTCACTCTACACTTTGCAGCGCATCTAATTAATTAACAGGCCCAAAAATGTTTATTATTAAACCTTATATTCACAAATGCAAAACTCTGACGATGGATTCTAAACAATACTTTAGCTACCTTTCAATATTCGGTATGATTTTCAGACTTTATAACACAATGCAAATCAATCAAAATCTGAAAATAATAAACCTTTAAAATTTACATTCAGTGATGGATATCGACGAAGCTTAAAGCAAGCTTTTATTGAATTCCTAGGTTTTTATTTTACATCTTACACGGCTTATATTTTTACATCTTACACGACTTATGTAGCAACAACCTTATATACTTAACAACTTATATATATATATATATATAACAACAACAACTATATATATATATATATATATATATATATATATATATATATATGTATATATATATATATATATATATATATATATATACATATGGCCTTCAATACATTACAAGTTAACGTTTAAAACTGGTTTGAACTATTTTATCCATAATTTTAAATTATATTTAATCAATTAAATCAATCCAACCCGATGCAGAGAAAAACTCATAATCTAGTGAAAATTAATGTTCTTGGCAGTAAACGAATTTGGAGTTAGGATTATATACATTTTCTCTGACATTTATTACATGAAGCAGCTTTAGTACACAGTTAAGCACATTCAGTTTTCATCGTCGAAGTGCAGCGGTTACTTGAAGGTACGGATGATTGTTTCATTAATTATAGTACACCTACTATAAACGAGTGAGCAGGTAGAGCAAGATGCTTTTATTAGCTCATTTCTTACACTCTGCTATAAATTCATTTCATGGTACATATCAATATGATTTCTGCGACAGGGATTAGATCTATAGAGGGCGCTATCCTGCAATTTGATGAAGTTCAAATACAAGTATTTTACGGCACAATTAGCAGTTTATCCAAATGTATCTGAAATAGTATATTTCAAATCATGACAACCTACACTTATTTGAATTG
Organism: Megalonaias nervosa; assembly: GCA_016617855.1. Lineage (NCBI taxonomy): Eukaryota > Metazoa > Mollusca > Bivalvia > Unionida > Unionidae > Megalonaias > Megalonaias nervosa. The sequence goes on along the minus strand of JAECUM010023899.1, from coordinate 6,266 downwards.
ATCAACTACGTTTGATTATACAAACTTTTCTTTAAAGTATGTCAGTAAACGCTTGGTACAAATAAGGAAATTATTATCTTAGGTTATTATCATAGATATAACAAATGCCACTTTGTTATTACACTTTAACAAAAGGTGGTAAAGCTATTTACACAGGTGTCGTTGTGCATGAAGCTAGACATTATTCCAGCTCGGCCTCGATACGGACATTCCACATATTTATAAAAATTCAATGTTGCACAAAAGCTAGTAAAGAACGTGAAATCAAACAGCATCTTTCTTCCCACGAAAATCTCTACACTGAATATTAGTGTAGTTCACCTTGATTTGAACGAATCAATATTATATTCGCTTGCTTACATATTTATCGGACATCGTGACTTTAGTTTTCCAGTAGTTCAGTTAAAAATTTGGTACAAATAAAGAACATGTTGTCTTAGATTCTAAGCATAAAAGTAGCAAAAACCATTGCAACTTTTCACATCTTCCATTTGTTAAAGGAAATGGTTGCACAGCTATGGTAAATGATGAACCTGACATTCTTGCAGCTAAATATCCATACGGACATTTTGAATATATCTAGAAGCTCCATATCTCATACATGACAGGCCTAATATGTTAAACTTTAAGACTGATAATGACAGATACAACACTCCTTTATTGTACTCCAAACAACGAATTAACATCGATTCAATATTCAGGATATCATAAGTCACAATAATATAATAAAACGTATCTTAAATTTAAAAAATAAACTTTGTAATTATACAATGAGTGTAAGATAAGAACAACAGTTAAAGCATGGACTTTTATTTTAAATTTCACATGGCACATTATTTTCTATCAGTTTGCACAACAGGTTAGTTCCAAGTATACTGCTCAGATGCTGCAGAAAGTGTACAGTATCTTGTTCACGTGCTGTTAGAAATATAATGTTCCATTATTAATTGTGCAAGAAGCAGACGCAGATATTGCATGATGTATTATCATAATTATCATAATATCGTTTTGTTATCTAGGGAAATACACCAGATAACTTGCATATTCCAGAAAGGCTAACTATACCAAAAATGAACCATTCAGGACATGGAAAAGTAGAAGGCACTTTTATAGCATAAGACGAAAAAGGCTTGAATTTTAAAATGAAATGCCATCGTTCTTTTCTTATGCATTCCACTTCCGAGACATATTACTGAGGCAAAGTGTTTCGGTAATTAAAGATTGAATATCAATTTTCCAGTTTCAATAATCCATTAGAAAGTAACAATTGTGTTGTATCTGCTAGGTAAACGTTTTTGTATCTATACGACAAACTACTTCTGGTACAAAATTAAAACCGTCAATAAAATTCCAACTTGTAATGCCATCAGTCAACAATGCTAACATAAAAACGAACCTGCATGTTCTGAAATGAAATCAAAAGGAACATTCGCTTGTAGAGATAATTTACAAAATGGCTTAAATTAACTCGCGTAAATTCTTATATTATTTGTATAGAATAGGGCTATTATGAAGCTGTTTAAACTGCCCATAAAGATAATGGCAGTACAATCTAATGTTGCATTTATGAGAATTTAGACAAATTCCTTCAGCTCTTAACAAAAAGGATATGGTATAAATATTTAACTGAATATTCTTTACAGTCTCCACATTGGTGAAGGAAATGAAACAGCGATGCGGATAGTATAAGGTGAAAGGCGGTAGTTTCACGGAGTTGCCTATATAAGCTCAAGTAGTTTGACAAACATCTAAGATCAAGAACTGCGAACTGAAATATTTTTCGTACAACTGTGGGAACCATCAGTAAAATTTATTCATTTCTGTTGATGGTGATGTCCTTCATGACTTACTGAAGTTGCTCTACTGATCGTGCTGATTTGAACCTCTAATTATTACCAAGATGGCAAGTCAACCGCCTTTGTGCTTTTTTTTTATTCCTTCACACTTATCTATCACTGTTTCTTTCGTTGCTTTATTCAATCTCGTATAAAAATGTTTGTGCTATCGCACGGACACTTTTACTCACGTATTACACTATCTTATGCAATGAATTCTGCACTATTCACGTCTTTGTCATTTAGGTCTGTACACCTATTTAAAAGGTATCTTAATCTGACGATGAATCTGGCCGTTCGTTATGGAGTTTTAATGTGGGTTGCGTGAAGCTGTTCTATTCAGCTCGTTAAATTAGGTATCGTGGGACTGACAAACAAGAGTGAACTTAAAGTTCTTAAGATTTATAAAATCTACACACTTTCCCTAGCGCTTCCGTTTTAGCTGCAACTTATCACCAGCAGGTGGTGTAGAACAAATATCTTGTCCATCTATCGCTACATTATTAATTCCCTTATTAAAACAGTTCATTTGCCTTTCACGTTTAGTTAACTTTGCTTCGCAATAAAGCTGCACATTAACAATTGCACATGGTTTCACGTTAAACAATTACGTGTATAAATATGTAAGAAACTAAAATTATCTAAGAAGGAGGTAATCTGTGTACCGTTACCAGCATCCAGAATCTCAGCCACGACATAAAGTTAGGTCTCAGTCCTGCTCTCCCAAAGATGAAAAGGACAGTGTGCCATTGAACAGATTTGGATCCAGGTTCGTTGCATTAGAGCACCAGCTCCAGCAGTATATCTTTTATTTTTTCTTTCATCACGTTTAGATTGGGTAAGATTATGCATCTATATTTTGAACTTTATGTTTTATTTTCGATATTTTGAGATCACCAGCTATAATTAGATTGGATCCATTGTAATTAACGTAGGAAACTAAATCTTATCGTTCTAAATGATTTACACGGTGTGGTATGAAGAATCATTACTGGAAAGATGGAGACAATCATTTTAAAATTTCATCACCGTCCTCCGCCGAATACGATCTAACAAGTAATTTTGTTGGTTGTCACTTGAATACGTAATGAAACCGTTCACTTACGCTGATGCCTTGAAATATATGCATATAGCTTTTGTTTGGAAAGATGTTAAAATAAAGTCGAGGAGAAAAACATACCAAAAATCAATGAATTTAGAGAATTAACACCTTGTGAATTGCTAATATAAACTTCTTTTCTCATATTCAAACAGGCTCGAAACAAATACAGAAATGTGTGCACGACGATCTCGAGTACCTGATAGAAACCTCATTCAGGAACACCGACTGCTTTGAATGCTCATGTACTGAGTCGGGATTCCATTGCTGCGGGTGAGTAATTATCGTGTGACATCAACGTGACAGAGGTTAAATGAACATATATTACGAATTAGGGTTTGTAGTAGCAGCAAAAACAATAAACCGCACTGAGACTAGAATATATATTTTGAACGGGAACAGAAATTTCAGTCTAAATGACATAACGGACGACTTGTGTACCCGAGATGTTCATCATGTTGTACAATAAGGGTGGTTGAAATATTGTTGTACATATCTAGCGCCATGTAAATATTGCAGTTTTCATTCGATATGGTAGCGATTCTCTCTCTCTCTCTCTCTCTCTCTCTCTCTCTCTCTCTCTCTCTCTCTCTCTCTCTCTCTACCACAGCTTAATGTTCACTTTTTGGGGAGTGAGTTCTTTTTTAATTGATTTATTGTGCTTGTGCGATCCTCGCAAAAGAGGAATGCACACGACAAGTTACATTATAGTATAAATATTGAAAAAGATTCTATGATGTGGTCCAAAATTACAAGATTTGGGAAACTTGTGCTAATATATGTTTATTAATATTATTCTTGCTATCAGACGACATGAAATCATGCAGAAGATAATAGTAGTCGAGACGAATTTTATTATTGTTTCCAAAACGTTGGCTTTACATACACGTACATTCGAAAGTTGACTAAATTATGAAAGATGATTGTACTGTAAACTATAAATATCTTCTAATATTGACTCTCTCTATATTGGATGAGAAATGTTTTTAAAAACAAGCCCTATTAATTTGCGCATCCTAATATTATAATTAAGTCATATTTGGCTGCAACAGAAGCAGAGATGTTACTAGGAAACCTATATGATTACTTGAAAGCTCAAATGGGTAGAATGATGTGAGGAGAGTTTCTCGAGTAAAATTTCTGCCAGTTTTGGTGCATGCTGTGTATCAATACACTTTCACAATAAATCTGAAGTCCCATTAATACTCGATAGACGTATAATTTGTTATATCATAGTTTACGTGACGTTTCTATATATGTCATTCTATAAATCCATGAAACACACGTTATAGTTATTCCTGTATCAAAAGTAGCCATGGTATGTTGACCCTGAAGGTGAGTGTGAGGGTGGGTAGAGTGGCTATTTATTTATTTATTTATAATGTGTGTGTGTGTGTGTGTGTGTGTGTGTGTGTGTGTGTGTGTGTGAGGGTAGTAACAAGGCCAATATTATATTACATTCCAGGCCACTTCACTAATAATTATGAAATTTTAATTTCGGCAGAGAAACGTTATGTAAGGTTATACGATGAACACTTCCTGTAATGAAACGATATTATGCAAAACGGAGTAGATTAATCTTGTCTTTTTGGGACAGCTAGACGTAATTCAAAGTCAAGATCACGCAATATTTTCTTGAATATTAAGGTTTCTAAATGCTATCAAAGTGTGAACTCTTAAAGGTGTATTTTTGTCCGTCTACTGAAAAAAACTATTTAGGTTGTTTCTCATATACGTGTCTATTTGTCATCGAGGAGAGATGTTTTCAATATTAATGATCGTATTTAAATTTCATCATTTCTCATTCACACTGTTTCATGCTAAAGATGCAATATATAGTAAACAGACTAACGTTGTAATCGAAACTAAATATATTTGAGCATCGCTCCAGACTAAAGTTGTAATTTATCGTCAATATGGTTCAGTTGCGCGAAAGTGTTGTAGAGGTGCCCAGTATGCATGGATTTCATTAACATTTAAACCTCCTAATTTGGTGCAAGATCTGAAATATGTAACCAGTTTGCAACGGAGATCTGGTAATAATGGGTCCGGGTCCGGGAAGTTTCTAGCTATATGTTCAGGCAAAGAATTTGCAAAACAGTATTTTTCTATGTCACTTGTTTCATGACGACAAATTTTCATTAATTTCCTCTGATGTGATCGGACATTATTTGGTAATGAAAGCTTTCGTGTAATATACTTACAGATTTGGAATCCGTGCAGGTGTCATTGATGTTCCAGGTGGATATAAACTGGTTCAATATGGCTGTCACTTCAAGATAAAGAACGAAGAAGGCGAGGAAATTGAAAAATAAACTCTGAGCGCACTAGAAGCAACATTGAAACGTGCATGCACGCTGAAGGTGAAGTATTAAGCTGACTCTTCAATTAGCAGCTTACACTCTCACAAAATTATGAATAAAATCTTAATGTAGCCCAATTTTAATCATTTTAAATTCTTACCTTCCTTCCTTCTTTCATTCATTGAATGGTTGGCTTGTTCGTTGAGTATTTAGATTGCGATTATTAGTTTTCATTGGTGAACAAAACAATGGACTTTTAGTTCTATTCCCCAGGGGCATAAACGTGATATATGAAATGTTGTCCTTTTAGAGATACCAACACGCATACATTTGGCACATCACAAAGTTACCCTAGTACTGCATTGGAGACTACCTTATATGATGATAGAATCTGCAAGAGTGCAGATGTGGAATGTCCTTTTGTTAGCGTTACGCAAAAAATGGCTATCCTATTCCTGGGAATGAGGATTGTTATGAATGCAAATTCCACAATGAAACAAAATACAAACACCTTCATCCTTCAAGCAATATGCACATCATACAGCTGGATTTGTTTCAAACTCCACGTTTGTGAATCACCATCATCACGTTTAATTTTCATTAGGCAAACGTGTCACATTGTGTTATGAAATTGACCAATTCTCAAGCTTCACGTTTTTAGTATCAGCTGTAACTGAATTCCTTATCCGAAATTGTAATGGGCCGCTAACCAAGCATCTAAAAAGCAATATGTGGTCCAGTATATAAATATAATGTTGTGCTAAGCTTTCGTGACTACAATTTGATCTCGAACTTAATTGTAAGGCACCAAAACAGCTTTCACACCATAACGTGTATACATTCAATGTTATACAGTCAGCATTGGTTACCCAAATTGAGTATAGCGTCCCGTCCATATTCAAATTTCCTTAAGTTCCATAGTAATTAGTCATGCTACATTTTCATCAGCCTTGTACTGCCCCAAAATTTACATCCATGTTAAATTCTCAAAGGTTCTGTTTGTGACCTATCCATGTTAAGTCCCCATAA